>JABUQX010035104.1:0-20000 GCA_015478945.1 Trachelipus rathkii
ATATATAGGCTATATATTATAGGTTATATATATAATATATATAATATAGTATATAATATACTATATATATCATATATATAATATATAATATTATATTATTATTTATTAATACTATTCGATAATATATAACTATATAATGGATAATAAATATAATGGGGTGGGTGAGGAGGTAAAATTTGCAACTGTGAAACATTGACAGTGCAAAGAAAATTCTAAAACACAAACCCTATTATATGGCATCAGCGCAACACCTACATAACGCCGCGCGAAAGAGTGATGACGAGCTAGAGGCGCATTAGCCTCTCTTAAGTAATCATCATGAAGCATTACATATAAATTTTTATTTCAACCTTTCGCCTAGTTATCTAGAAAGTACCACGGTAGTCTAGTATAGAGGGAGGCAAATGTGCATCCCAATACCTCATTTTTGTTTTATTATTTGCGTGTTAAAATTTGTAATTATTCTTTAATTGGTTCTATATTAATATTAACATTTTTTATATTTTTTGATTTGTGTCTTCTAATTAATAATTTCTATCTTAAAATAAGAATAGCGCAATGCCCCCCACCAGCCTACCCTTAACTACCCATTATAAGTTGAATATACTCATTATTATTGGGAGTATATATATATCATATATACATAATATATATATATAATAGATATATAATATTATATATTATATATATATATAATATATATATTATATATAGATTAGATATATAATCACTATATATATCCACGCGAGGTCATGGAGTCGCAACGTACCATCACAAGGAGCTACTTAATCTTGCAGAGGTGCAAACCGAATCACTCTGGTACTGTTGAGAGCTAGCTACTTGTAACTCAGTGAAGGCTAACAGAGTTCGAAAAGGCATTGATTGGTAGTTCTGAAAAAAAGTACGATAGTCATATCTAGCCGGTGACGTGGCTCCATGGATTTAGCTCAAGATGGCTCTGAGAGGATGCGCTCGTAATAGCAAGACAAACGAGCTTTTCGGGTGATGAATGGCATAATAATTCCCTTAGTCTTCACGCGAGCAAAATATAATTGCAAATCAGTAGAGGTGGTCTTCGAAGAGAGTGGTGTATGGTGTGAGAGTATAAGGCTTCGGTTTATGTTGGCCGGTGAGTTGAGCTTGTTTTTCATTGCGTCGGCCTTGTGCATCTGCGATCCATTCTGGGTTCGGTGATAAATTGTCGGGTAATTGGATATGGGTTCAGTACGTGGAATAAATCCAACAAACCTTATCTTCAGTCTGAAGATGTTAGTAGTAAGGTTACATAAACTGACTGCCCACCGGGCCCTCGCAGAATCCTAGGATTTACGAAAGTCAGTTGATATTATATTTTTTAATGCCGACCCCTCAGCGCGTACTTTCTGAATTACTATTTATGTGAGGTCGGAGTGGTTTGTAAGTGCTTTTTTTTTATTTTTTATTTTTATATTTTTTTTTTTTATTTATTGTTTGTGTTTATTTATTTTATGTTAGTTTTTTTTCGTTTTATTTATTTATATCTGTTTTTTTAATGTTAGCCCCTCCCTTTTATAGCTTAAGTGGTTTTGGGATGGGCTTCGTTTCGGATCAATTTTTTGTGTTTTTATCCTTGTATAGTTCGCGTGTTTATTTCATGGTCCTTAGAACCGCTAGCCCGGACCGACCGCACCAACGGTGCGATCTTACTGTTAGGCACCGCCACACTGCTGATCAATTGCGACTAAGACGCGGGATTTATGCTTTTTTTTCGCTGGAGTCGCAAACCTCGTTTTTTTCATAACTCATCTACCTTCTTGAATGGCTATTCCGTTGTAATTACTCTGAAGATATTTCAGGTTGTTATTGTCCACCGCTATAGTCTCATGAATGTATTCTAATATCACAAATGCAATTCCAATTAAGACACATACACTCACCCTTATACCACACACACACATGGCCACATACTATATGACCACTTTTAACTAGTACAGTCCCCATGGTCTGCGTCCGCCGCCGTTCCATTCATTCCGAGTTCCTATACCCCTTCCATTCACCGATGCTTTATCTGTCTGCTCTCCAAGGAGTCTTTCCCAATCCCTATACCAAGTTTTCATTGCTATGCTTATGTTTTACACCGATGGATTCATATATATTAATATATATATATAGTATATATATATATAAATATATATATATAATAATATATTTATATATATTGCTCCGCATGTCTTGGAAGGTTTCCCAGGTATCCTGAACCCCTTGGCCCTCTTTAAGGAATGGTCCCAACATGTCATTTTACTACTTATCCTTTGTATATGCACAGACGTTTGCGCATACATGTATATGCATCATGCGCATAACATCTTTTATCTTCTGATGCGAATCATCCCACCCGCAAGAAATAACATTAAATTGCGGGAATTTAAAAAAGTGACCTATAACAGTCACTGACCGAACTGGAACTCGACCCATAGCCTCTTCAGGAAGTGTATAGGACTTAACAAATTGGGCTCCGTCTGAATGCCCATTAACATATAAACATTTAGATCCTTACATATAAAAGATCTTATACATAGCAAAAAATTTGGAATCAGCTATTTCCACTTTTCCCAAATTAAATCTGAAATTTTTATATTCCAATTTGCATATTTATATATTATATATAGGGGGTATTTATTATTTAGTCTAGAATAAATATATATACTTCTTATGTTTGTTTTATAGCATAGTTTATATCTATATATATAGTATATATATTATATTTTTAATAGGATATATAAAATAATATATAGGATACAATGACTATATGAATAAGTTATTAGTAATATAGCGACTAGGTAATAGTATGTAGTATAATAAGGAGATATATAAATTATATATGTATGGAGTAGCTATATCCATAATATTATATATATAATATATATTCAGTAATAACGCGACTTATGTTATTTACTAGTTAGTTTAATATAGTCGTATAATATTTATATATATATTATATATATATATATATATATATATATATATATAATATATATAGATATATATATATATATCTAGTGATATATATTATATATATTTACAATACGAAGAGAGAGAGAGGAGATTGGATTGGTTAGATGAAGAAGAGAGCAGGATGAGAGAGAGAGATGATAGTAAAACCGCTATCTCCATTAACACCTGCTTACATCCTAGCATCATACTATTATCTTATGTATCACATATTCTTCACATATATCACACACTACACACACATCACCACACACACACACACACACACACACACCCGTTACGATTTATTTATATACACACACACACACACCCGGCTATGACTCACGACTTCATACACCCACAAAGAGATCACTTACACTCACACCTACATCCCTACACTTATTATACTGACACATTAACTACGCCACCCTATGATACATACACCCTAGCTCACACCTACACCCACGCCTACACACACTATGACTTATGCACGCACGCACGCCCGCTAGGCTATTTGATACACTACAGCACACACCACACACCCACGGAGGCTTTTTTATACACACACACTACACCCACCCATAGGCACTTACCGCTCACACCGACACCTGACACACACATCAATACGACACATACCTAGACACATACACCGTATCCTATACACACACACTACACAGTCTACCCTGCACCAACCCCCCACTAGTATACATACAACCACCCGTATATACATACACCCGCCGAGCTCACACTATACCTACACCTAAGCATACACACACAGCTGTATATAATATTAGTATACATAGACACATATATACACCTGTTTGACTTAAATAAAAGATGTTGCATGGAATCAAGGAACGGGTATCCGAGAGGATGCTTTTTTGTTTGGTAAAGCCCCGATGCATGCGACCTAATGCTATTTTTTCAATTTCCATGACGATTCGAGACTCTGTTTACGGTCGTAGTATTACTACTCTTAAAAAACAGGAAAAGCTGTAGCATCCATCACAACAGTATACGAAAAGTAGGAATATCTGAATTTAAGAAAGTATTTCTTTTACTTATTCGTGTTATACCTGTTATGATATAATAAATAATATGAAAAGAGTATTAGTAAGACGAAAAAAAAAAAACCAGAGTGCTTAGTTCATATAATCAGTTATTTTACTACAGAGTTGTACGACAATTGTATTTAAAAACAATATACCTTTTACAGACCTTAAATCAGAAAACAGTAAATGCAATAGAGGTGTTATGCCGGTACAACAAAGGATTAGTACTGCTTTGTTTTACTCTGTACTGAGCTAACCAGTCAGTCTTTACTGCTTTAACTCACCTATTTATTTTAACAGTTTAACATACCTTAAAGCCAGTAAATCATGTATTAAATCAATAGCAGGTTACATAGCAACAAGGGTGCTAGTATGCTTTTATTTTTACGCTTTATGCTTTAACTCATTAGTTCTTTACTGCCTTTTAACTCATCCCCCATTATTTATGTAACATACTACAGTATTACTATCATCAAAGCATGTAAAATCTAGTAAATTTCAAACTAGATAGAGTGTTTAATTACAACCTGGCATACAGTGATTAGGTATGCTTTTTTTTACTTGCTTTACTGCTTTATACTATATGTCTATGCTTTTACTCACATATTATTAACATTTACATAGCCTTAAAGCATGTAAATTCAGATACAACTTATGAGTTTTACAATAGCAACAAGGGGTACTAGTATGCTTTGTTTACTGCTTTACTGCTTTAAGCTTTAATGCTTTACTGCTTTAACCCACATATTTATTAACATTACAACCTAAAGCGTAAATCATAAATCATCATAGAGTGCTTACATGGCAACAAGGATATATGCTTTTGGGCTCTCTACTGTGCTTTACTGTTGTGGGTGAAAGCGTGCATATGTTTTGAGTCAGGCTTAACTCTACCTATTTTATAACATTACTTATACCTGTCATAATAGCGAGTACTTATATCGTAAACAATAGAGTGGTACATAGCAACAAGGCGAGTAGTTATGCTTTTGTTTTACTTTTTACGTGCTTTAACTCATTTTAATTACTGTTTTAACTTATACCCTGTTTTATCTTTTGCATTTTACTCATAGTTATTACTTTAACATATGTTTTATTATATTTTTTAATACTTTTTTATTTATTTTATTATTATTCTTATTTTATTTATTATATATTTTTATTTTTATGTTTATTCTTATTGATTATTTTTTATTACTTTATATAACTTAGCTGTTCTACCTTTAACTTCCATGCCCTATTGTAATTATTTAGACACACATACACACACACACACACACACCGCACACACACACACCACAACACACACACCACACACACCCACACACACACATTACACATCACATACACACACATGCACACACACACAGACACGATCTGACATCACACACGCACACACACACACACACACACACACCACACACACACATCAAGCACCCTGTTAAACATGCTCAACTGTTAAGTGCTCGTATTTGTACTTGAAACATAACGATATAAATTATTAAAACATTTTATGCTTTAATTAAACACGTACATTTATATTACTCATTTCAAAATAAACTAAAATTATTTCAAAGGTCTTAAAACTTCAATAATAATCAATTCATATTTTATCGCTAAAGAAGTTTTATATTACTGTTAATACTTCTTGTTTATAAATTTTATAACTATCAAGTTTTAAATAAATTTTACTAAAATTTATGAAATTCTATTAAAGAGCTCACTTAAAAAAATAACTTAAGCATAGAGTCTGCCAGCATCAGGTAAGGCAACCCCTAGGAGCCCTCTACACCAAGCTTTGGCACGTTTTGTTATTGACTTACTGCTTAACATCATCTTTACCATGTAATAATATAGAAAATAACAATAATAAGTTCTTCTCTGTTAACATAAACATGGATTTTATTAAAATCTTTCTAGGTTTTTATTAAAATAACAAAATTCACTTACTTTTTCCAATTCCAGAAACTTCGACGCAATAATTCCAAAACATTTAAATAATTTCGATTTCTTATTATGTATCTTGTACATGACAAATCAACACAGAAAACACCATACCCATTCCTACAATACGAAATCTGCCTCTCTCGTAAATGTGTTGAAATAAACTACTTTAGACCAAATTAGATAATCCTTTTCGTACCCCAGGGGCGATTAGGCCTAATACCAGGTTAAAATATTATTTCAAATCTGACTCTTTTGTAACTAATGTGGTCCAATAACTACGTTAGGCCTAAATTTAGGATAAGCCTTTGTACCCGGCGGATTGTAGAAGCTCTAATTACCAAGTCAAAAAGGAATCTCCAGTATGCTAGACAAGAATATCATTTTTGGTTTTAGGTTTATTAATGTGTGAAGCTTCTCTTTTATTTAATAAATAATTTCCAAAACGGAAAAGCGAGCGTGAGTTCTGTTGTTTTAATATCTTATGCAGGGTAGAAGAATGCTTTGCTCAATTTCTTGGATCTGGGGTGAGATAATTCCTGTACGTTGCTATATGGACGCGCATGTGTGACTTGGTCGAGAATTATATTTATCCCTTTTTGCTGTTCTTAAGCGTATGTTAAAAAGCATTTTTTTTCATTATTCCTAAAGCCTTACCTGTGATTGTGATGAAAATTTAGCGTAGGTTCTTTTAGACTATTATTTGAGGGGTGTGCTTGTAATATCTGATATAGACGCACAATATCTATGTTAAAAAATGCATATGCGTGTTTTAAGGACTCGCTTCTGTAAGCGTTGCACAAGTTTATTTCTGATTGTATTAAGAAGTGTGTAGTTGCTTACTAAGTGCTAGTAGGAGTATTATTAAATCTACACTTGAGAAATAATATATGTGCAGCGGTCTAAGTAATTATATTAATAATTCACTCAGATTTATAGTAGATCACGTGAAGCAAAACGCTATGTAGCGCCTGCAAGCGCGACCCAGGCGTCTGCGAGACATAGCCGGCTGCGCTTTATGAACTCACGCCTGGTGTTCTGTTGCGTAATACTACCGCGGTCGCGTCCGAAATACTGGAGCGGTGTGTTTATTCAAAAGGTGGTGGGGCATACATCCAGGGATGATATCCTTATTGACACCGTCCCATTAACGGCAGTTTATAATATTAGTTTGTGTTATTGTTCATCAAGGTATTATTTACAATATGTTATAACATATGTTCAAGCGCATTTGTTTATTTAAAATCTGTATATCAGTGTTTATTACAAACCAAGTGAGATATTCTCGATGGTTACGAATGCATACAACAGGCGATATAGAGACGGTATTTGTTATATTACATCATTCGTATTTGAAGTATTATATAATATTGATACCAATACTGGAAGTCCATTTAAAAGAAATTTAGTTATGTATAATGGAGGAAGTTTATTATAACTGATGTAATCACGTGCAGTTTGATGATTTAAACTTTAATTATAGTAATATTTAGCTTCAATGGATTGTGTAATTATATTATTTTGTGAGATAAGATGAGAAAGACATACTTTAACATTATGTAAACGGTATCCGACATAGAGGAAGATTAAACCGTAAAGAACCTGCTTGAAAAACAAGGAGTGAATGGGATCACATATCTATATGATTAATCTTTATTTTTAATTATTTCGTCTAGTTCCGTTTATGTAGTAGCCTTAAGTCAGTACTTCTAAATACTTTGTCTTATACAGTTCCTCTAAGTAATTAAGATCTTAAAGACTATATCACAAAGAGAACATAGCCACGTTCCCACATCCGACTACTTTGTCTATATTCCCTCAAGGAAATATAACTTTAGGATAAATAAAAACATTACAATTAAGGAAACAAAATTTCTTTCAAAAACTAAATGTTTTTTCAAGAAACTTTACCAGCGAAATGGTTATTTTCTATAAATAAAATTAAAAACGTTCAAATAAGAAATAAAATGGACGACTCATAATGTAGGAAACGGTATAATTGAAAATACAAAAATGATGAAGTTGAAAGTTGACTAACGGGGATATGGGGCGTCATCATAGATATAAATAGATAATTCGTGGTCGAGTTCCTGCGTTGGAGGAGCTATGCGTTTCATTATTCACTGCCGCGCGGAGGTTATCATCGCGGCTCTTTCCACCCGTTGGGCGTCGCGCTTCGGGGTGCGCTCAGTGCGTTTGCTTCACGTATGCTACTACTAAATCTCAATGAGGTGAATTATGATTTCTCTGATTATCTATTTCCTGAGTGTATTATATAATTTGATTGCTCAATGGGAAAGTAGTTTAATTATTATCGAATCCGGATGATGGAGTCTCAGGACAGTCCTTTAAGTCTAAAGTGACATTAATTAAGTACGACACTTTTAATACAAATCAGATTAACTTGTGCAACCGCCGTTAATCAGCTTCAAAACGCGTATGATTCTAAGAATAGTTTGGGTCTCAAATTACATAATATAACTAGTCACTGCTCAATGTTCTGTAACTTTAGATCTCAGGAGGACAGCTGTGATATTATGGATACTGAATGGTCCGTGATTATGTCTTGAGTTATGTGCTTCAATCACCAGTAGGCTTAGGATTATTGCACAAAAACATGCTTTTTACATTACTTAAAAAGCAAAAAAGGCATTAAAATACTTCTTCCCGTCGACCAAATTCACGGATGCCGCTCGTCCCTACAGTTTTTATATTATATGTGTGATTTACTCGACCAATCACAAGAAAAGGATAAAGCTAATGTCCTGCTAGCCATGTTAGCTTCTCTATAGGGCCTGATCTTAACCTATCCGCCGTATTCAGTTTGAATTTATTATAATAATATATGAATCAACAAGAATTCTTTGCTCCATACGATTACCTTTTGAACTTCGTATTAGGCTTAATTCAGTCTTCCGGGTACAAAGATGCTGTATCCTAATTGTAGGTCCTAACCCGTCTAGTTATTGCACTACAGTTTTACGAAAGAGAGTCATTTTGAAATAATTTTGAGCCTTGGTATTAGGCCTAAATCGCCCCTGGGTACAAACAAGGATATCCTAGAATTTAGCCTCATAGAATAGTATCTTCTCTAAGAAGAATTTTTGTACAATATCGATGCACCTTTTCCGTATATCACTGCGTCATCTAGACTCGGTGTCTAGCTCCCGCATTCCCAACGCGGTGGGCCTGGTAGATTTGTTGTTTCTAATGGTTTGGGCATATGTTCAATCGGCGTTTCGTCTCGCTGCTCTAGTTTACATAGGCCCATTAATTATGTATGTAAAGACACAATCCACGAAATTATTAAAAAAATTAAATAATTTTTAGTTAACAAAAAAGATGAATAATATAAAAGTAAGTGAATAATTGTTATTTTAAATAAAAAAATAAGATAAAATTTAATTTAATAAGTTTATAAAAAGTTATAATTTTTATTTTGTACTAATAAATAACTATTAAATTAAATAAGTTTGAAAAACAAGTAAGTAAAAAATAAAAAAAAAAGTGAAAAAGATGCAATACCGTTAGTCGTAGTAACCTCAAAAGATGTAATGTATTCTATCCTTACAGTTAATTGAAAGTATATGTGGCTTTTAATAAAATTTAATAAAATTTTAGTAAAAATTATTTAAAAAGTTGGATATTATAAAATTTATCAAAAAAAAATATTGAGAATTGGTGAAAATTAAATTTAGAAAATAAAATGAATGATTGATTTAATTATAGAAGTTTTAAGAAAATTTGAAATAATTTAGATTATGTTAATAATATAATATAAAGTAAGTGTTTAATAGAGAAAAATAAAAGTTTATGATAAATTACTCGGAAAGTACGTTTTATGTTAACAAAAATCATATGAAAATTATTTATAGTGTAAATAGGTACGCACCTTTTTTTTTTTTTGTTCCCCCTTGCCCCCATTCGCCGAGGGTTGCCTAACACTCCCCTCCCCTCACCCGGACCTCCGCCTCCTTTGACCCCTACATACGGCTGGATTGTCCTACGCTCTCCCGGGGGCCGGGGCCCGGCGTCGGGGTTCCCACTACGGCAACCCTTCACAATCTCCGTGGATCCCCCTCTCAGGATTTTTCCTTCGTCTGGGCTTGTTTCACTCTTCTTGTATGCGGTGGTCTGTGTGCGTGTGGGTGTGGTGTTGAGTGCTGTGTTGTTCGGCTCCTCGGTTAGACCGGGCCTATTTTGTTGTGTGGGCGCGGATCTGGTTAACGGGCCTGGTGTAGAGTTGGGTGTTTCTGGTTTGCTGTTGTGTGGGTATGTGTTTCTAAATTAATATAACATAGCATGAAGTAAATAACACAAGTATAATAGAAATAATAAAATAATAATAAAAATAAAATAATAAAAATTAAAAATAATAATTAAATAATAAAAAAATAATAATAATAAATAAAAAAGATTCAAGTCAAAATAAAAACAAATTAAATATATATTGTGAGTTAAAGCAGTATAAACATATGAGTTAAAAACCGTAAAACATGAGTTAAAGCAGTAAAAACAGTAAAAAACCCATGAGTTAAAGCAGTAAAAACAGTAAAAACAAAAGCATACTAATCCCTTGTTGCTATGTAACACCTCGATTGATTTACTGATTTACTGCTTTAAGTAGTAATGTTAATAAATATGATTTAAAGCAGTTAAAAAATATGAGTTAAAGCAGTTTAAAGCAGTAAAACAAAAGCATTATAATCCCTTTGTTGTTTGCTAACACCTCTAAATTGATGTTTACTGCTTTACTGCTTTAAGTATGTAATGTTAATCAAAATATGGAAAAAGCAGTAAAACATATGAGTAAAGCAGTAAAAGCAGCATTAAAACAAAAGCATACTAGTCCCTTAACGTTGCTATGTAAAACACCCTCATTGAGTTACTGACTTTACGCTTAAGATGATGTAATAAAATATGTGAGTTAAGCAGTTTTAAAACACATGAGTTAAAGCAGTAAAGCAGTAAAACAAAACGCATACTAATCCCCTTGTTGCCATGTAACACCTCTATTGATTTACTGATTTACTGCTTTAAGTATGTAATGTTAATAATTATGAGTTAAGATGTAAAACATATGAGTTAAAGCAGAAAGCAGTAAAAAAAGCATACTAGCCCCCTTGTTGCTGATAGTAACTAAACCCTGCTGGTTATTAACTATTTATGCTTTAAGGTTGTAAGTAATAATTATGTGAGTTAAAGCAGTAAAACAGATGAGTTAAGCAGTAAAGCAGTAAAAAAAGCAACTAATCCCTTTGTTGTGTTAGGTAAACCCTCTATTGATTTACTGTTTACTGATTTAAAGGTCTGTAAAGTATATGTTTTAATTAAAATTTCGTACAAATTAGAAAAATAAACTATTATATATCAGCACTCTGCCTTTCTTTTTTCTCCTCCTCATTCTTTTCATTATTTATATTGTAACATCTAAATAATTCTAATTTTAGATGTTATTGCCTCAGCTTTTCCTGGTTAGAGTTGTAACACACGACCTCATACTCACTCTATTCAATTGTGAATTAGTCGCTAATGGGGCTACCCCCAAACGCTCCTCTGTATACCGTTCCTTATCATGACTCATTTTATTTTAGTAAAAGGGTATATATGGTCTATGTATATTATTAAATATATATATATATATAATATATAATAATATATATACATATATATATATATATAGTAATTATATATTATAAAATATATATATATATATATATATATATATATATATATATATAAACATTGTGTGTGATGTAGGTGTAGGTAATGGTGATGGCTACGCGGTGTATTGTATATAGGGTGTGTATGTATCATGGCGGGGGTTGGTTGAGGTAGATGTTGTGGGTAGATAGGTGTTATGTTGTCTAGAGTATGTGTTTGTTTGTGTTAGGTGTAGTGTAGCGTAAGTCCTAATGGGTGCGATGAGTGTGTGCTGTTATAAAAAGCCCTAGGCTGGTGTTCATGTGTATGTGTATAAATAGCTACGGCGTGCGTGTGTCATAAGTGTCATTAGTGGTTTACGTGGGTGTACGTGTGAGCTAGGTACTGTACTAGGTGGGTGTATTATTATAAGGTTAGTGTAGTGCTGTGAGTTAAGTTTCTCCTTTGTGCTGGTTATGTTTATAATATGCCTACGGGTGGTTGTGTGATAAAAATATCCGACGTGTGGGTTTTCACTGTGTTGTGTATGTACTGGGTAAGTATGTTAGTATATGTATGTATGTGTATGTGGTTCTTCCCCTTCATGTGGTTTTACCTCCTCGCTCTCTCTCTTCTCCTCTCTCTCTCTCTCTCTCTCCCTCTCTCTCTCTCCTCTCTCTCTCTCTCCTCCTCTCTTCTCCTCTCTCTCTCTCTCTCTCTCTCTCTCTCGTGATAATTATATATATATATATATATATATATTATATTATATCACCTATATAATTTTTTATATATATCTTGTGTTATTTAGGATATTCAGATAAGGGCCTAATGATGGTTTGTAACCCTTGTGTATTCCCTGTTTGGTATGATTGTTTACTTTCAAGTGTTTTTATCTTCTTCTAGGTATTCCTTATCTTATTTCCTTTACATTTGAATGTCCATCATATTATCATTGTAATGTCTTTCTTTCTCTCCCTATCGTATTCGATAGAGTGTTGTTCAGCCTGAGACACTCTATACTCTTTCCTCTATCTTTTTCTGTCTCTCCTGCCTTACCTACGTCTTTGGTTTTCCTATTTTTTTTTTGGCCAGACGGTTTGATTGCTGTTGTTTTGGTTTTTAAGATTTGTTATTCCTATATCTGGTCTCGATGGTGGTATACTCATGCTCTTTTTTTTTATTTTTGGTGTTTTTTTTTTTGGGTTATCCTTCTCTAAGTTCTGTAATGTTTCTACCTTCCTAGCGTTTTTCAGTACCATTGAAAGATATAACAATAAATTGTTCTTTATGATTTTGCATCAATACATCTTTGTGGGTTTTTTACTACGTATTTATTTAGTAATACTATATATATATTTTAGGTTAGACTATATACAGTGAATTTTATATAATGGTTTATTTATTGATTTATTCTATTTATTTATATCTCATTATTTTAACGATGGTATTTGTATTTATTTTTAAGAAATAAAAAAATGGGTTCGGTCAGTAACTTACGATTAGTGTTTTTGTTAAATGTATGTTTGTTATTTAATATTTATTTTTAAAAATGATATGTTTTTTTATTTAGGATTATTTGTATTCGTTATTTTAGTTTATCTTTATATATCATGAAAATGCTATATCTTAGCTGTTTGTATAAGAATTTCCTAGATTTATATTGTGAATAATTTATGAAATTAGTCTTGGATTCCATTAATTTTGTCTAGTGTTGGTGATAAGATTGGCTTTTTTATATTAAGTACAAATGTTTATGTATTAATGGGCATTCAGACGGAGCCCATATTTTGGGTTTAAGTTCGTCTTATTATCACTCTGATAGAGCTGATTGGGTCGATTCCAGTTCGGTCAAGTGACTGGTATAGGTCACTTTTAAATTCCCGCAATTTAATGTTATTCCTTGTGGGATGATTCGCATCAGAAGATAAAAGATTTATGCGCATGATGCATACAGTGTATGCCGCAAACCTCTGTGCATTTACTAATGGCTAGAGCTAGTATAAAATTTACATGTTGGTGACCATTCCTAAAGAGGGGCCAAGCGTTCAGGATACTGGAAACTGCCAGAAGATTACAAGAGCCATATATATATATATACATATAATATATATATATATATTAATATATATAATATAATATATTAATAAGAATATAAGATATATATATATATAATACGCTGTATAAAACATAGTCCATAGCAATGAAACTTCATAGTTAGGGATTGGGAAACCTCCTTGAACACAGACAATAAAGCAGCCACGAGTGAATGGAATGTTTATAATGAATACGATGAAATGAAACGGGTAGAGGGACACTGGGTGATGAGTGTTGTTGGTTGTGTGTATAAGGGTGAGTGTATGTGTCTATGGTGCATTCGTGGATATTAAAATACATTCATGATCCTATATGAAATAATAAACTGAAATATTTCTGATTAAAAGACCATAGGTAGATGATGTTATAGAAAAACAAAATACACGAGGTGCAAACAGCGAAAAAAAAACATCACGTGGTGCAGTGTGTGCGGCTCGTTCCGTGCGGCTCTGGTGGGCCTTCGGTAAAGCGAAAACCGTTGTTGAACTCCGAACGACCCCCCCCCTAAGCCTTAGGGGGAGGGTAATCCCGAAAAATAAATAAATAAATAAAAAAAATAATAAAAAAATAAAAAATAAAAAATAAAAAATAAAAAAAAAGCACTAAAAAACACCCATGAAAGTACGTGAGTATTAAAAAATATATATCCAACTGACATGGCTCGTAAATCCTAGGATTCTGCGAGGGCCCGGTGGGCAGTCAGTTTATGTAACCTTACTACTGATGTTAATATATGTAGCTCCATAGACTTGGAGAATGTTTTCAATACTGAACCAAGAGAAAAACTGTGGGTATCCCTCAATGAGCAGTATTATGGAGTAGACTCCAAGTTGGTGCAAGTTATCAAAAGCATGTTTGCAAGTACTGAATGTGAGGTTAGAACAGCTCAAGGAATGAGCGACTGGTTCTTAGTAGGACTAGACGTTAGACAAAGATTGGTGCTATCACCGCTAAGTTTTATTATATACATGGGGTAGATGCATAAGGGAAGTAGATATGGAAGAGACACTGGAAATGTGTACATATGCTATGACATAGCAATTAGTCAACCGGCGAGAGAGAGACTCTAACAAGAGCGATGAAAAGGTGGAAAAGGTATGCTGGAAACAGCTAAGAAAGAAAATGACAAAGGAAAGACGGAGGTAATGAAGTGGACGTAGACCGGAGGAAGTTGAAATTGTTGCGGACGCCACAAGACGAGGAGAGATGAAATGTTTAGCGATCTGGGTGTCGCGGTGAACTCAGATGGAGACAAGGTAAAAAAAAATAGAAAATAGGGTAAGTGTTTTTTTCGATATGAGGAGCGTAGAAAAAGTAAAGCTTCATTATGCAGGCAAATATCTTTGACCAGCATTGCTATATGCGTCCTAGGGCCGTGTCACTTTGGGACAAGGGCAAATAAATATGACTTCGTTTTTTTTCAGAACTAGGGGTCCAATCATATGCCTTTTGATGTGTAATATCCTTAATTTAAATAAGGGTTTTCCTATTCATAGACAGTTATCTTTGGTAATTTGCGCTTGATTATAATGTATAAAGAAATTTCCGGAAAAAATAGGGATCACTAATATAAACGGTCCAAGGATTTGCTCAAAAGTGTTTTAAATGACTCAAACATTTTTATATTTTGTCTCTGTTATCAACACTGAAAACACATTGTAAAAAATGTAAAATCTTCAACCAACATATCCATCAAATCTTGCTTCGATTCATTCCTAGACATCATGCTTGCTGCTGTTTCCTGAATGATATGGAATCCCTTCTCGTTCTCCATGAAGTATTACCTTTGCCCAAGAGCCTCTGTTACTTGTTTTCACACACCTCTCTATGGACTGTCATGACAATGAGCCACTTTGAAACTTGCATTGGCTCTTCAACAAACTTTCTATTTCTGACTTTTGAGTTTAAACAAGTAAGTGGAGGTTCAGTATATTTTCTGACCAGGTCTTATCAGTTCAAAAGGAAGTTTGCATTTTGTGTTTACTGCAGGTGTATTCCTAGGCGACAGGTAGGTCTCCTGGTGTATCATCATCTATTTCTTAATTCATTATCTCTGGACCCTGGCTTTCCTTTCTTCTTGGGGTCTTCCGAAGCATAGAGTGTCTGAAGCACCATTTCACACTAAATCGACGCACGATGAATGTGGATTGTTACACAACATATCTGCTAAAGCCTCTTTCTGAGATTTTAAGAACTTCTTCAATTGATAAAGAACTATGCGAGGTCTTCCATCCAAGAGAATTTCGATTTGATTTGTAAACCAGCCGGCGATAGTAAACGCCAACAAAGTATTCCACAAGCAGTTGTAACGTCTTCAAGTTGTTGCCTTTAAAAGCCATGTTTTGTAAACCTAATGCGACAAATCTATTTGCAAGTTCTTTACGACCGAGAGTGCTTACAGAAACCATTTTAATATGGCCAGTTAGTTGGAAGTACACCTGTCTTCATGGCCTGAGTTATCCTGTAACCATAAGCTTGATCTGTAGAGAGATCTTTGGCAACAGTGTCACTCAATGGAACCAAAGGCTCTGGAAAGGATATTCTGGCAAATGGGGGATTGATTTCTAGTTCTGTTTGCAGTATCAAGCATGTTGCCCATCTTACCACTCCACTTGTTGTAAGACAAATTTTTTCCATCCAACTCTGTGATCAAGTGCCGCAAGTCAGCTCATTAGTATGAAGAGCACAAACCAACCAGATGAGTTTACAATTCAACTTGCCTCAACCCATGAAACTGACTCCTCCTTCAACAACCGTGTTAACATTTCGTTGAGTCAGCCAACACTAGCCTGCCACTTTATCATATTGTTTTCGTCTTTAAAATCCTCAAGATGGTTAAGACAATAACTCAAGCAGGGTTCCTTTTCGTTAAGTCCTTTCTCTGGAGTAAAATGGCAATGAACTTCCACTGGGCCACTGCAAACAGTGTAATGCTCTTCTTTCACAATACTTGAACTGGATGACTTGAGTTATCTGCTGAAAGAACTTTTAGTGGAATCTCGTGTCCGTACATCAAAGAAGGATCACATTCAATATTACCTGATCCCGTTTCGAGCATGAAGTTCGTCGTCAAGTTGATTTCATAGACTTTTTCTTGTGCCTTTTTAACTTTATTGGGATTAACCCAACCATACAGCTCGTCCTTAAATGGTTAAGTCTAGACTCTAGAGCCACTATTGTAACGAACTTACCAACTTATACCGTAGATCTAGACCTAATACTTTGCAATGCAACATTGCGCAATTTAATGTATTATCTGACTTGTACTTGAAGTAGGAGGTAACTCAAAATTCATCGACATGGAGTTTGCAATGATCTTCAGATTCTTTCATCTGTCAACATCAGTTGGCTTCTTATCTTCCGTACGGAGAAAAGAACTTCATTTTGGTTGTAAAGTCTCAATATATGTTCTTCGTTTGGTCTTGCTTTCTTAATTCATTCTTGTCTTACTCTTACTTCCAAACTTTTTGCATCGGTGCCAGATAGATCTGGTACATCCAATTTGGAATGCTGTCTCATACAGCCAATATATATATAGTATAGTTATATATATATATATATATATATATACTATATATATATATATTTTATTATTATATAATATATATTATAATATATTAATTATATATATAATATATATATTGGCACCACAAAACAACTGTTTGCTAGCTCCCACACTTTTCAAGCACTTTTGGAAAAATATCCTTTGCAAAAGTGGCTGCTGGGTAATTTCTGACATTCTCTCCACTCTGCACTCTTAGCAGAAGCCCATATCTTAGAACATCACGTAGAGTTGGGAGTTCAGAAGGAAGCATTTCTCGACCAGTTCCAATGAAGTTACTCATGTGAGTGGAAGTTGCCAGTCTTGTCTTACTTTTTTCGAATGGTTCAGAATTTTCAGATTTTGCAAGTGGAAGAAACTATTCGTGCCTGGAAAAAGAAAAACAAAAAAATGTCACTATTTGTATGATATTAATAAAAGATAATAAAAAAGACACAGCTGCAAATGAGCATTGCTAGTTTAAAAACTTTAACGAGTGGCATTAAATTTTTTTACAGATGTTATAGTATAATATAAGCATATTCTAAACCTTAGAGCAGAAGTACAGACAGGAATAATGATAAGAAGGCACTTCTCTAGAGAAGACAGTTTGCTGCGAATTTTACATGAAACGTGAAAATTTGATACGCCCTAATTATTATGGTGCTAAAACATGGATGTTATCTACAAGAAGAAAGGGTAGTGTGGCGTCTACGAAAATGTGAGTTCTCAGTCTGATTAGGGGAGTTACTAAGCGAGAATATCCGAGTGGTGCCGGCATTAGAAGGGAGTCGGGCATGGAGCCAATCAGAGCAATCTTTGAGAAACAGAAACTAGGATGGTACTGGTACAGCGTAGAATGGTTGGTGGAAGATATCCTGCGAGACTCTTCAACAGAAGTACTGAGGGTAGAAGACCGATGGGAAAACCAAGAAAGAGAGGGAGAGATGGAGTGAGATCTGCAAGAGGACTCAATCTGGAGGAGGTGGAAGAGAAGGGGTTCTAATAGAAGCAGGAAGTGTGGATAGGTTTCATGCACATATGACAGCAGTATACTAATCTCTACACCTGGTGAGAAAGTGAGAAATATATATATATATATATATATATATATATATATAATATATATATATATTATAACTAGATGCTAGTATATATATATATATATATATAATATGAGTAGGGTGAGGGTATATATATATATATATATGATATATATAAATATATTTATGTTTTAAATAGTTAATAAATAAAAATATATATATATATATATATAATATATATATATAATATATATATAATATATATATATATATATATATATATAGTATAGTATATATATATATATTAATTAAATACTAAAGAGATTATTATAATAATTATTAATTTTAATTAAATACTAATTAATGAAACTTTTAAAATACTGTCCTTTTTATTTTATATGCCAATTTACTATTGTCCTTCATATTTTAACATTTGTCCTTTGATTTGTGAGTTGGCTAATTTTGTGGCGCAAAAAAAAAATCGATCGCTAAAATCGGTCGCTAACTTCACGCGTATGAAAATGTTGGAAATAATAAAAAAAAAGATGAGCCAGAAAAAAGTTATCAAGTCTTCAGATTTTATTTTAATAGTATATTCATTGCCAGATACTTCATTATATATATATAAAAAAAAATATATATATATTAATATATATATTTAATATTTATATATATATATATATATATATATATATATATATATATATATATATATTATATATATATATATATATATATATATATATACTATATATAAAAATAGTGAAAGGCCTCATTAATCAAACTTAATATAATCTCTATATACATATTTTATCATTTTCTCCCCCGCTTACGGGTCGGGTTCACGGGGAGCGGAGCCCCCCGTAGACAAATGTTCAAATCGCATGCATTTCTGTCGTGTGTACCAACTAAAGTTAATATAAATGTTATATAACTTAACTATCTAGTAAAAAAAATATAAATAAAATAAATATACTAAAATAATTTCCTATAACACTGCTTAATATATATAATATATATATATATAATATATATATATATATATATATATTATATTATATATATATATATTAATATATTTGTATAATATATTATATATATATATATATTAAGTTTTTTGAGATACAGGTTCAGCTAATCTGGAGACTGGCCATATATATATACTATTACATATATATATATATATATTATTATAATATATATATATATATAATATATATTATATGTATATTATACTATTATATATATTATATCTATATATATATATATATATATATATATATAAAGTTTTCCAAAAATAATGTTACAGAGGGGCGGTAAAGGCTGGGCTTTCTTCGACTTTGTCTACTTCCTACTGTCAGAGTTTCCGATGCTTGTATGGCAAATTCCAATCTTGGGAAAAAAGTGTTGTATAGAAAGAAAGAAGAATATATATATATATATATATATATATATATATATATATATATATATATATATATATATATATATATATATATATATATTATATTTTATATATTATATATATATATTATATATATATATATATATAGTATATTACTTTTTTCCTGAGGAAGGTTGGTTGGTTGCAATTATTTAATAGCAGAGTAATAGAACGTTTATGTGACACGAAAAGAAGAAAGATAAATAATTAATTAGTGTAAGGAAGATTTAGTCATTCCACTGCGCTAAAGACTAAGAAAGGTTTCG
>JABUQX010035104.1:25000-28623 GCA_015478945.1 Trachelipus rathkii
TATCTATATATATATATACTATATAATATATATATATATATATTATATATATATATAATGATTTCGTTCGAAGGCTAGCTTTAAGATTGCCGGCATTCATTTTCTACTCGATTCTTTTAAAGTAGCGATCGGTGGCATTGTTATTCTCTGAGTCACAAAAATAGTTTCCTTATTCTCTAAGCAGGCTAACCTTGGATGTGCCTGACGATCAGTAGCAGTACATTTTTTTAAAATAATCCCATTTAAATTACATTATTAATAATAAATACTTAATAACATAATACTTATATAATTTACTAATTAATAATTTAATGCTAACTTGATCATCTCTTATCACGACTTAATTTAATTTTAATTTCATTAAAATTTATTGACGTCAAAACCAGAGTCTGGAGAAACGCTCCCCTGATCTCAACTCTTCCTCGCGACTTTTGTAGCAATGCTTCTGCAGACCAGCATAGCTCCCTCTTTTCTGTTAATAATGGGAATGATTTTGTGTGGAGTTCGAGTTAGTAATAATACGCTTTTCATATTATTTATTATATCAATTTATTACTGATTTTGTGTGTTTTTATAAAAATTTGAGCTGTTAAGTTTTTATAAATACTGGGATCTTGGAATCGTAATTTCGATTTCAGTTTCCATTAAAAATTAACTAAATTCTTTTTTCGAGTGGTTGTAAGGCCTATTGAAATTCAAAGTTAGAATATGTGAATAGCATAGTGGAGTGATCATCATATGAAACCACTTCATTCCTTACATTGGTCGCTAATATATACTTTATAATATATATATATATATCCTATATATATATATATATATATACTATATATATATTATTATATTATAATATATACTATATATATATATATATATATATATATATATAGATAATAAATAATGTAAGTAATATATATATATATAATATATATAATATATATATATATACTATATATATATAATATATTATATTATATATATATATATATATTTTATATTATATATATTATATATAATATATATATATCTATATATTAGTGATGCAGATAACATCCGCATCCGCTCTTTGCCCTGCGGATGTTGTGCGGATATTTATTGTCGGGATTTGTTAAAGAATTTTGTAATAAAAATTCTTCAAGATGAATCTGAACGCAAACTTTAAATGAGAAACATGGGACTCGACTCAACTGTGTAATGATGACTCATGGTCTCCCAGCCTGAAGTTCATAATAATTTGAGTAAACAGGGTCACATGAGATTAGGGGTGCCAAAAAAATCAGCGCCTCTACAGCTTCTGTTTCCGATGTAATACTTCCTTTACTCACAACTATTAGGAAGCATTTTTGAACCATCTTCAAATGAAATTGACGACGGTTTAAAAAGAATGAAAGATGTAATAAAACTAGAGCCAGAAAAACGCTTCAAATGGTTCTGTGAAAATTATTGTCAAGTATGCCCTAACCTAATGGATTATGAAAGCCCCAACTCTGCCCTAACCTAATGGATTATGAAAGCCCCAACTAGTCCTAACATAATGGATTATGAAAGCCCCAACTAGGCCCTAACCTAATGGATTATGATCGCCCAACTAGGCCTACTAATGGATTATGATAGCCCACAAATAGGCCCTAAATTAATGGAATATTGTTTCTCTTTATGTAAGAGCTAAGGCAATATATATATATATATATATATATATATATATATATATATATATATATATATATATATATATATATAAATATATATATATATATATAATATATATATATATATATTATTATATACTATATATATATATATATATAATATATATATATATATATAATATATATATATATAATATATATATAATATATATAAGTGTTTGACGACCACGCCAGTCCATCGTGGCGTGGTTCGTAACTCTTACGCGGCGAACATCTGCCTAGGGCCCCCAGGTTAATACCAGCATGTGTGAAATTACTTAAGGGGTTATTTTTCATACCTATCACACTGCGATGAATTTGTAGCAGTTTTATCATAATATATATATATATATATATTATATATAATATATATAATAATATATATTATATATATATATATATATCTATATATATATATATATATATATCATATATATATAATATATTATATACAATATATATATGGTAAAATTCAATCTTTCGTCTGGGCCTCGATATTCGATATATTGAACTATATCGATATAGAGTAGTAGATATAACGATATAATTCGATATATATATATATATATATATATATATATATATATATATAGTATATATATAATAATATTTATATATATATATATATTATAATATATATATATATATATATCTATTAATAGGTCAGTGTCTAAAGCTGACATCAAGTAACTAGAGAACGGCAGCACCTACAGTAAAAAAAATTATATATTTGGAATCAGTGGAAATTCTAAGGAGGGGTTTCTTGAATGTCACATATATATATATATATATATTATATATATAATATATATATTATATATTTTTTTTAAAACTAATGTGTACCCCAAGGGTGACGCCCGTGGCAAGGAGTCGGGTCTCTTCGGCCTTACCGGGGAAAACGACGAGTAGGGACTATTCCCCCCCCTCCGGGGGGGTCCCTGAACTCTCGCAACTTTGGTATTTGGGTGTTGAGGGGGTTCCTCTGCCCCTCCTACGGGGTATGGAAAACGTCACCCCATCTGTTCCCCCGTCGGCGCGCGCCCCCTATAGGGCCGTGATATATTATACTATATAATATATATATATATATATATATATATATATATATATATATATATATATATATATATATATATATATATATATATATATTATATATATATATATATATATATCATTTATATATATATATATATATTATATATACTACTATATACTACTACTATATATACTATATATATATCTTTATTATACTATATATATAATATATATATATATATATATATATATATATAATATATTATAATATTTCCGACGAATAATTGAAAAAAAACCCCTCCTTTGAATTTTCCGCTGATTCCAAATATTTAATTTGTTTTTACTGTGGATGCTGCCGTTCTCTAAATTACATGTTGATCAGTTTAGACCACTTACCATATATGTTATATATATATATATATATATTATATATATATTATAATATATATATATCTATATATATATATATATATATATATATTATATATATATATATATATATATGATTACTAAAATGTTAATAATTTGTAAAATATACTGAATTTCCGGTATATTAGTTAACGAATTTTGAATATTATTTACGCTAACTACCCTGATTTATCGCTTTAGTAAGAGCACCGGTTTCTTTATCAACGAAGTTTAAGTTTAAGGAATTATTGACATTTATGGGAAATCTTTACTTTTAAATTCAATTTAAAATCCTGTAAAAACGCTTGTAAAGTTGATTAATCATTAAATATGTCAAACAAGTCTTATAAATTCAGTTTTAACAGGAAGAAAATCACAACTTCACTCTACGGATTATAGAAACTTACTGCAAAAAAGATGGTCGTCTATTGAACTAAAAATGATAGGTTTCTCTTCATGGGGATGACCAATATATATATTTATAGATAT
>JABUQX010035105.1:0-26765 GCA_015478945.1 Trachelipus rathkii
GGAGAGAGATTCTTTGAGTATTTAGATGAGTGCCGGTGAGTGCCAGTGAGGCCAA
The DNA here is from genome assembly GCA_015478945.1 of Trachelipus rathkii. NCBI lineage: Eukaryota > Metazoa > Arthropoda > Malacostraca > Isopoda > Trachelipodidae > Trachelipus > Trachelipus rathkii. The sequence goes on from JABUQX010035105.1 coordinate 56, forward strand.
TGAGTGCCATGAGTGCCAATGAGTGGCCAGTGAGTGCACAAGTGCTCAAGTGATGCCACATAGTGCCAAATGAGTGCCACATAGTGCCAACTGAGTGCACTTTTTTCAAAGGCTTTTCTAGCCTCCCCTGAGGCTAGAATAGCCCTAATAGGGGTGTCTACCCCCATGTTATAAGGTATGAGGATTCGATGGGTGTATATTACAATCTGCTAGAATGCTTCCTACTATGGGTTAGTATTTTTATAACACTTATAATCACTTACACTCTAAAGTATGACACTTACATTAAAACCAATATACACTTATACAACCACACCACACATACAGTGGTACACTTAACACCTTACAACTCACACACAGTTCGATATTTGATGCCTGCAGCATTAATGCCTCAGCAATGATGCCTTAGCATTAATGCCTCAGCAATTGATGCCTCAGCATTAATTGTCTGCAGCAATTGATGCCTTCAAGCTTTCTTGAAGGTTCATCTTTTGGAATGACTTTCATCGCTTTGATGCGTCATCTTTGATACCAATCTATATTGGAGATTCATCTTTGATGAAAGATCACCTTTGATGGCTTTCATCTCTTCCGCACTTATCAGTAGAAATCAGAGTTAATATTAATGTCTTCCAATTTTCATAAGCTGCCCATCAGGCGCAGGCAAAGCCCGCCCTCCGCAAAGTTGGATGGAGGTTCCCCGGCAGCCACAGGTGCGACCGCCGCGCGATGAAAAATATGCAATACTATATTGTATCAATTTCATTTAATTTTTTTATTTCATACTTCAACATTTTTATTAAAAACGTTTCAAATAGGTTACGCTTCTTTACGGTTACCCCATCTTTTAACACTTTTTATTAAAACATTTTCGCGAACCTAAAAACTTGTAAACTCATTACAGACCTAATTGATTTAACCACATATATTGTATTAACATTATTTTTATCTTAATTACTTTTCTAACTTAAATACTTTTTAATTTTATAAATTTTTAATAAAATTGTTATGTAAGAAGAAAAAAATTCAGAGTGTCTGATATATAAAATACTTCATTTACTACAATTGTACGAAAATTTTATTAAAAACATATACTTTACATAGCGCTTAAAGCAGTGAAAATGCAGATGAAAAAAACAATATGATGGTGTTAATTTACCTATACACCTAGGGGATTTGAGTATGCTTTGTTTTACTGCTTTGCTGCTTAAACTTTCTGCTTTACTGCTTTAACTCATGTTTTACTGTGCTTTAACTTTCTGCGCTTTACTTGCTTTTAACTTCATGTTTACTTGTCTTTTACTCTCTTGCTTTTACTGTTTTGAACTTCTCTGCTTTATCTTGTTTTATCTCCTGGCTTTACTGGCTTTAACTCATATTTATTAACATTTATTTGTTTTCTTTTATAATTTTTTTAATTTTGTTTTATACTTTGATTTGTTAGCTCTATTTAAAATCTGTCATCATAACTTTTTTATTTTTAATTTCAATTGCAAAAATTAAAACACGACAGAGTTTCGGTTATATAAACATTTTATTTTAATAAAATTGTTCGAAATTTTATTCAAAACATATAACTATTACATACCTTAAAGCAGTTAAAGCAGTAAAACAATAGAGGTGTTATTACCTAACAACTAGGGGATTTAGTAAGGCTTTGTTTACTGCTTTACTGCTTTTAACTTTCCTGCTTACTGCTTTAACTATGTTTACTGCTTTAAATCTTGTCTGCTTTACTGGCTTAACTCATGTTTTAGCTGCTTTAACTCTCTGCTTTATACTGTTTTAACTCTCTGCTTTACTGCTTTTACTATATGTTTAATAACATTAAGTTTTCTTTTAATATTTTTTATTTTGTGTTTTATATTACTTTTTATTTATTTCTATTTTATTTTTGTTTTAATACTTTTTATTTTTAATTTTGTAAATGTTAAGAATATAAAACACACAGAGTTTTCGGGCCATAGTAAAGATGGTCTATTTTTAATAAAATTAAAAGCGGATATTTTGATATCGGAGACATATGACTTTTAACAACCTTAAAGCAGTAAAGCAGTAAAACAATAGAGGGGTTTATTTCCTAACACCTAGGGGATTAGTATGCTTTTGTTTTAACTACTTTACTGGCCTTTATACTTTGGTCATTAACTACTGTAAGTATTAGTATCTGCTTTAACTTTCCTGTTTTGACTGCTTATCTTTCTGTTTTACTGCTTTAACTTTCTGCTTTCTTTTATATTTTATATTTTGTCTGCTTTACTGTTTTAACTTTCTGCTTTACTGTTTTAACTCATATATTTATTAACATTATGTTTTTTATTTTGTTTTAATACTTTTTATTTATTTTATTATTATTTTTATTTATTTTTATTATTATTTTTATTATTTTTTTTATTTTTTTTTTTTTTATTTTTATTTTTACTTAGTGTGAAATTTACTTCATAGCCTATTGGTTATTATTATTTAGAAACACACACACACACGACACACAAACACACACACACCACATACACTTACACTTTATACACACATTCACTATGACACTTATACACACATTCACTATGACACTTACATTTACCCATAGACACTTACATTTACACTTATACACATATGGTCACACACACACACACACACACACACACACACACACACATTACACACACACACACACACTTACACTTATACACACATTCACTATGATACTTATACCACACATTCACTATGACACTTACATTTGTCCATGGACACTTACATTAACACTTACACTCACACACAGATTTACTTACACTGACACAGATTTAACTTACACTCACACACAGATTTTACTTACACTCACACACAGATTTACTTAAAAACAAAAAAAACAAAACAAAGAAACAAAGAAAAATTTTACTTTTTTACAACTAATAAAAAAAAAACCCCCTTGCCCCCAAAAAAAACCACCACATACACTACACACAGCACCACACACCCGCACACTCACTTACACATATAAACGTATAATTTATTAAAACATTTTATGTTTTAATTAAAGACGTACATTTATATTACATCATTTCAAATACAAACTAAAATTATTTCAAGTTTCTTAAAACTTCTATAATAAAATCCTCCTTTATATCTTTGAACAAAGAATTATTATTAACTGTTAATACTTTTGTTTTATAAATTTTATAACTATCAAGTTAAAATAACTTTTTCTCGTATTTTTAATAAATTTTTTATTAAAGACATAAATTTACGTACCTTAAAACAATAAATCAGTAAATCAGTAAGGTCCGCCCCTAGCCCCTCTACACCAAGCTATGCACGTTTTGTTCTATTGACTTACGACATTGACCTACTGTTTTACATCATCTTTAACCATGTAATAAGTTTAAAAATAACCAAAATAAGTGCTTCTCTGCTAACATAACATGTATTTTATTAAAATCATTCTAAGTTTTTTATTTAAAAATAACAATTATTCACTTACATTTATATTATTCACATTCGTTGTTAACTAAAAATATTTCAAGTTTTTAAATAATTCGGGTTTTCTTTATTATTATTATTTATTATTATCTATGTACATTGACAATCCATCACGAAAAAAAACAACAACCCGCACTCCTTAACAGATACGAACTGACCTCTCTCTGTAAAATGTGTTAAAATAACTACTTTAGGTCTTAAATTTAGGATAATCCCTTTTTGTAACCCGGGGCGATTAAGCCTAATTCCAGGTCAAAATATATTTCAAACTGGACCTTTTTTCTGTAAAATGTGGTGCAATAAACTAAATTTGTGCCTAAATTTAGGCCTAAATTTTAGGATAATCCTTTTTGTAGACGGGCTAATTTAATCCCAATACCAGGTCAAAAGGTAATTCGTCTATAGACAAGAATCTTGTTTTATTATTTTATAAATATATTTCAAATTTGAAATCATGCTGGATGGTAAAGTATCCTTAATGCAGGTAAATAGAGGTTAATGTTTTCCTTACTTGTGATTGGTCTGGGTAATCCTTATCTCTATATGACCTCGTTTGTGATTGGTCGAAAATTATTTTATCGTCTTTTGAAAATTTAACTTTGGTTCTTAATCTTGTATTTGAGCAGTGGTGTTGTTTTATTAATCTTTTTAGACCCAAACCGTCCATGTTTTAAAATTTCATATGTCATTTTGTTAGCTGTTAGAGCGGTGCACAAGTTATTGATTTGTATTAATAGTGTTTTAATTTTACTAAGTGTATATAAATTTATATATTAAATATTTCATTGAGGAATAATTTATATATTCATTGGAATAGATTAAATAATTAATTCACTAAGTTCATATAGCCTAATCCACAGGGCTCTAGCATGAGCCCCACCCCAAGGCAACAACCTTCGCACCCGCTTGTGTGCGTCCCGCCGCGTCCCCCCGTCGCGTGCGCCGGCAGGCGCAATATTTCCGCGTTCCGCCCGCCGCGTGCGCCCGCAGGCGCGAATTATTTCCGCGCGAATTATTATTTAGAACAACACATACACACACACACACACGCACACATATTACCACACACACCCCACACCACACATCCACACACACTCACTTACATCATATAACGTATAATTTATTAAACTTTTATTTTATTAATTATATCTTAGTGTTTATTTACTTCATATGCCTATGGTTATTATTATTTAGAACACACATACACAAACACACACGCACAACATACACATCACACACTACACATCCACACAACTCACAGCGCGCACTCACTTACCATATGCGTAATAGATTTATTAAAACATTTTATTTTATTTCATTATTTATACTTGTGTTATTTATTCATGGCCTATTGTTATTAATTATTAAGAACAACATGCACACACTCACACAACACACACACACACACACACACACACACACACACACACGCCACACACAACACCGCACACTCACTTACACATATAACGTATAATTTATTAAAACATTTTATTTTTATTTTAGTGTTATTTTCCTCATGCCTATTGTTATTATTATTTAGAACACACATACACACACACACGCAAACACACACACACACACACACATACACACTTACACATACGATCCCACCCACTCGATATTTTGATGCCCCATCTTTGATGGCTCCGCTTTTGTTGCCTCAACTTTGACGCCTCAGTTTTGATGCCTCAACTTTGATGTCTCAGCTTTTGACGCGCTCAACTTTGATGTCCCCAAGCTTTTGGAATGCCTCAGCTTTGGATGCCTCAACTTTAATAACTTAGCTTTGTTCAGCTTTGGTGTTTCATCTTTGATGACTCATCTTTGAATTGCGTCAATCTTTGATACCACCTATATTAATGATTCATCTTATAAGCAGTTACACTTACCATAGAAACTTACACTTACACTTATGCACACATACACTATATCTCTTATTCACACATATGCAAATACACATAGACACTTACACTCACACACACACACACACACAAACAATATATATATATATATATATATATATATATATATATATATATATATAATATATATATATATATATTAATTTTAATAATATATATTTATAATATATATATTTTTCATTCGCGCGGGAATATTGCGCCTGCGGGCGCACGCGGATGTCGATGTACGCGGAAATGTTGTTCTTGCGGGATCACCCGTTGCTCGGGGACTCTGCCGCACTCACCAGTTGGTGCGGCACGGTCTGCCCTTGCTTGCGGGCGCTCTTGCGTTTTGCTTCCCGTGATCTACTATAAATCTAGTGAATTAATTATTCTATTCTAGTGAAATTAATAATTATTCCTCAATGTAAGTATTTATTATAAATATGATATACACTTAGTAAAAATAAAACACTTTTTAATACAAATCAGATAACTTGTGCACCGCTTAACAGCTAAATGACTTATGATTTAAAATGATTTGGGTCTAAAAAGAATAATAAATAATCACACCTGCTCAATACAAGATTAAGAACAAGTTATTTTCAAAAGACGATAAATAATTCTCCTCTACCAATCACATACGAGGTCATATAGAGATAAGGATTACCTCGACCAAATTCACAAGTAAGGAAACAATTTCTTTTTACCTGCTTTTAAGGATCTTACCGATTCCAGCAATTGTTTTCAGTTTTGAAATATATTTTATAAAAATAATAATAACAATGATTCCTTGTCTATCGCCGAATTACTCTATTCTGACCTGGTAATTTAGGATAAATTGCCGTTTATACAAAATTTAGGATTATCCTATATTTATGGTCCTATTAATTTAGGCCTAACGTAGTTTTTGCACCACATTTAACAGAAAAAGGTCAGTTTGAAATATTTTTGACCTGGAATTTTATGGCTTATAATCGCCCCTGGTCGTTTACAAAAAGGATTATCTCTAAATTTAGACCTAAAGTATTTATTTCAACACATTTTACAGAGAGAGGTCAGTTTCGTAACTGTAAGGAGTGCGGGTTGTTGCTGTTTTCTCGTGATGGATTTGTCTCAATGTTACATAGATAATAATAATATATTATATGAGAAACCGAATTATTGTTTAAAAAACTTGATATTTAATTTTTGAACGACGATTTGCATTCTTAAAATGTTGCGTATTTGAATAATTGTTTTATTTTTAAAAATTTAAATACTTAGAATGATTTTAATAAGATACAAATGACGATACCAGAGAAGAACTTTTTTTGTTATTTTATACTTATTACAAGGCTAAAGATGATGTAAAGCAGTAAGTCAAGAGAACAAAACGTGGCTATAGCTTGAATGTAGAGGGGTGCTATGAGGCTGACCCTACTGATTGACTGTATTATTGTTTTAAGTACGTAAAAGTATATGTTTTTAATAAATTTGCAAATTAAAATTTGTAGTAAAAGTTATTGTTAAAAACTTGATAGTTTTTTATAAAATTTATAAAACAAAAAGTATTTAACAGTAATAATAAATTCTTTGTTCTAAGATAATTGATTTGATTTATTATAGAAGTTTTAAGAAACTCTGGAAATAATTTTAGTTGTATTTGAATGAGTAATATAAATGTACGTGGTTAACGTAAAACATTAAAATGTTTTTTAATAATTTATACGTTATAAATGTGTAAGTGAGTGTGCGTGGGTGTTGTGTGTGTGTGTGTGTATGGTGTGTGTGTCGTGTGGTGTGTGGCAAGGTGTAAGTAAATCTGTGTGTGTAAGTAAATCTGTGTGTGAGTGTAAGTAAATCTGTGTGAGTGTAAGTAAATCTGTGTCAGTGTAAGTAAATCTGTGTGTGAGTGTAAGTGTAAATGTAAGTGTCTATGGACAAATGTAAGTGTCCATAGTGAATGTGTGTATAAGTATCAATAGTGAATGTGTGTATAAGGTGTGAAAAGTGTTGTGTGTGTGTGTGTGTGTGGTGTGTATGTGTGTGTGGTGTTGGTGTTGACCAATGTGGTTTAATGTGTAAATGTACAGTGTCTATGGTATGTAAGTGTCATAGTGAATGTGTGTATAAGTGTCATAGTGAATGTGTGTATAAGTGTAAGTGTATGTGTGTGTGTGTGTGTGTGTGTGTGTGTGTATGTGTGTTCTAAATAATAATAACAATAGGCATGAAGTAAATAACACTAAGTATAATAAAAATAATAAAAATAAAATAATAAAAATAATAAAAATAATAATAAAAATAAATAAAAATAATAATAAAATAAATAAAAAGTATTAAAACAAAATAAAAAACATAATGTTAATAAATATATGAGTTAAAACAGTAAAGCAGAAAGTTAAAACAGTAAAGCAGAAAGTTAAAGCAGTAAAGCAGAAAGTTAAAGCAGTAAAACAGAAAGATAAAGCAGTAAAACAGAAAGTTAAAGCAGTAAAACATGAGTTAAAGCAGTAAAGCAGAAAGTTAAAGCAGTAAAGCAGTAAAACAAAGGCATACTAATCCCCTAGGTGTTAGGTAATAACACTCTATTTTTTTACTGCTTTACTGCTTTTAATTAGTGTAAAGTATATGTTTTTTTAATAAAATTTCGTACATTTATTAAAATAAAATGTTATATAACCGAAACTCTGTGTGTTTTTATTCTTACATTACAAATTAAAAATAAAAAAGTATTAAAACAAAAATAAAAATAGAAATAATAAATAAAAAGTATTAAAACAAAATAAAAAATATAAAAGAAAACATAATGTTAATAAATATATGAGTTAAAGCAGTAAAGCAGAGAGTTAAAACAGTAAAGCAGAGAGTTAAAGCAGTAAAACATGAGTTAAAGCAGTAAAGCAGAAGTTAAAGCAGTAAAGCAGAGAGTTAAAGCAGTAAAGCAGAAAGTTAAAGGAGTAAAGGCAGTAAAACAAAAGCATACTAATCCCCTAGATGTTAGGTAATAACACCTCTATTGTTTTACTGCTTTACTGCTTTACTGCTTTAAGGTATGTAAAGTTTATGTTTTTAATAAAATTTCGTACAATTTTATTAAAATAAAATGTTTATATAAGCGGAACTCTGTGTGTTTTTATTCTTAAATTTATCAAATTTAAAAATAAATAAATTATTAAAACAAAAATACAAAATATAAATATATAAAAAAAAAGAATTAAAACAAAATAAAAAAAATAAAAGTAAAGCATATATGTTAATACAATATTAGGTTATTAAAAATGATTTTAAGACAGAAGAGTTAATCAGTAAAGCAGAGAGGTTTAAAACAAGGTAAAAAAAAAAAAAGCAGAGAAGTTAAAGCAGTAAAATACTATGAGTTTAAGAGCAGTAAGAGAAGTTAACAGCAGTAAAAACATTGAGTTAAGCAGTAAAGCAGAAAGTTAGAAGCAGTAAAGCAGTAAAAACAAAGGCAATCTAATCCCCTAGGTGGTTAGTAATAACACCTAGTCTAAGTTGTTATTTTACTGCTTTAACTGCTTTAACTTATGTAAAGTATATGTTTTTTAATATTTCGTACAATTGTTACGTTAAAATAAAATGTTTATTTATCAGACACTCTGATTTTTTTGCTTCTTACATACAATTTTTTAAAAATTTATAATAAAAAAGTATTAAGTAGAAAGTATTGTTAAGTAAAGAATGAATGTTAATAAATATAATGTGTTAAATCAGTAGGTCTTGTAATGGAGTGTACAGTTTTTAGGTTCGCTGAAATGTTTTTAAGTAAAAATGTTTAAGTGATGAAATAAAAATGAATGACTCGTAAGTATATTTGAAACGAAATTCTTTGAAATGTTTAAGTATGGAAATAAAAATGAAAATGATTTATAGTATAATATTTTTTCATTCGCGCGGCGGATCGCAACTCTTTATGGACTTCGGCAAACCTTTATGGACGTCGGCAAATTCTTTATAGACTTCGGCAGACTTTTATGAACTTTGGGAGACATTTTTCTGAAATATGTTCTTGAGTCTGCGAAGAGAACATGAGGACCGATCTAAAGGTGATTTCTCAAGATTGGAAATCATCATATATAGATGGTATCAAAGGAGTGACGTCAATCAAAGTGATGTCCATCAAAGATGAAACCTTCAAAGTTGAGGCATCAATGCTGTAGACATTATGCTGAGGATCAAATTGCTGAGGCAATTAAATGCTGAAGGCATCAATGCTGAGGCATTAATGCTGAGGCATCAAAATATCGAGTGTTTGTGTGTGTGTATAAGTGTAAGTGTACCTGTGTGTGGGTGTAGTGTAAGTGTATATGGTTTTATGTAAGTGTCTATGGAGAGTGTAAGTGATTATAAGTGTTATAAAAATAGCTAAAACTCATAGTAGGAAGCATTCCAGCAGATTGTAATATACACCAATCGATTTCTCATACCTTATTACCTAGGGGTAAACACCCCTATTAGGGCTATTCTAGCCTCAGGGGAGGCAAGAAAAGGCTTGAAAAAAGTGGCACTCAGTTGGCCTATGTGGCACTCACTTGGCCTATGTGGCACTCACTTCGGCACTATGTGGCACTCACTTGCCACTCATTGGCACTCATTGGCACTCACTTGGCACTGCACCTGGCACTCACTCTGGCACTCATCAATACTGCATGAGAACACTATAGACATTCACTAGATACTCCTTACGGTGTTTGGGGAATCATCAAAGCCATCAAGTTAGCGTGGGTCAAAAATGACCATGGTATATGGTAAGGTCAAAGGCTAAAATATCATTGTCAAACAAGGCAAAGACATCAAAAACGGGCTAAGTCCCTAAAGGAAGGACAAAAAAATTACCGTGGGTCAAATTTGACGCGCACGTATATGGCAAAGGTCAAGGCCGAAATTTCATGGTCAAACAAGGTAAAAAGACATCAAAAATAGGCTAGCCCTAAGAAGATCAAAAATTATACCGTGGGTTCAAAAATTGAACCCATGGAATATCCAAAGGGTTGGTCGAAAATTTCCGGGGGCCACAATTGACCCATGGAAGACCAAAGGGTAGCCAAAAATTACCGTGGGCAAAAGAATAGACGGCCTCTGGAGAGTCAATAGGGTTGGGTTTTCTCGAGAAGTAAGTCATGGTCATACGAATTGTCTGACATTCAAAAAGGGCTACAGCCCTAAGGAAGTTATCAAAAGAGTCACGTGGGCTAAAAAATGCCACGGTCGAAAGAATAGGGGGGCGTGAAGATAGGGGGTAATACGTGACATTACGTGTTCTGACGTCAAACCGTTGGGTCGCAGACCCGTTCTTTCGATAGGGTTCGTCAAAAAAATTAGGGTTGCCTTGTAAATAAATTAAGGGTTCTCAAAAATTTTTTTTTTTTTTAGGGTCTCAAAAAATTATGGGTTCAAAAATTAGGGTTCTCAACAAATTAGGGTTCTCAAAAAATTTAGGGTTTCTCAATAAAATACCGTGGGACTAAAAATGACCCTAATGGAATGACGGATAGGGTTGGACGAAAAAAGGTAAAGCCCAAAAAGGTAAAGGCCCAAAAAGGTCAAAAGGTCAGTCAATGGTCAAGGCCTAAAAAGATCAAGGGCAGGTATAAAATCATAACCTCTCTAGGAAACAACGTGTGCGGTCAGAAAAGGTCAAAAAGGGTAAAAATTTGGTTTATCAATTTTTTTACCCCCAATTTGGAGTAAAAATTGGGTGGTAGAAAAATATGTGTGCAAAATGACCTCCCGGCTACTACTTGTATTGTTGGTATTTTATTGATGTATTATTTGCTATATAGTATTATATTATATATAGTTATTATTATTATAAGTGTGTGTTATTAGGGTTAGGCGTATCTATATTGTGGTGTTTTATTTATTTATATGTATATATATACAATTACGGGAAATTAGTTTATTTGAGTGTTGTAGTGGAAAGGTATAATTATATTCTTTGGTAGAGTTGGTTGGTTGAAAAGAGTATTGTCGACTGACTTGAAGGACTGATTTTTTAAAGTTAATTCACAGATGCATTTAGAAGCGAGTTAGATTGGATATTGTGTGGATCAAATCTTTTTATTCTTTCAAAACAAATGTTTATTGAAGAAAATGAGCGAGAAGAAAGAAGAATAAAGATTGTATTTTAGGTTTTTATTGATTTGCAACAGGAGTTGACAGGATTTTAATAGGGAAGCTCTGTGGTAGGTGTTAATGATATATCGGGTGTTGGTAGTTATACTTCTAGAATGTGAATCAAAAAGTATTTGTATGACGTTTAGTGAAGCGTGTGTAATTGAATAAATTGGAAAGTCGAAATTGATTTGGTTTGACATTAACAAGCGGAGTGAGGCACTTATGTTATTTTGTTCTCCTTTTGGTTATTATTTGTAATATGGTTGTGGTTGTGAAATAATTAGTAGGTTTGGGTGGTGCAGCGGAAAATTGTGTTTAGAATTGTGTAAAAATGAAAAGAGTTGAGGGTGTCCTTGCTTTTTATTTGTTTATGCGGATAATTATGTTTTAATGTGTTGAATCTAAAAATATGTTTTTGAGAGGATTGGTAGAAGCAGGTTTGGGGAGGGTGTGTAGAAAGGAGTGGGTTCGAAAAGTAATATTGTAGTTAACAGTAAGGTTATGATAGTGAGTGGGAGAGTCTGCGGTGTAAAGTCATGTAGATTGGTGAGCTACTGAAAACAAGTATCTTTGAATTTAATAATTTTATTAGGTTATGTTGTTGGTTTATTGAAAAGTGGATCGGTATGATGGCAGAATGTTAGTAGGAAAGTTTTTGAATGGTAGGAACTTAGGAAGGTGGATGTGAAGGGACTCAATCTTGAGTGCGTTAGTGTTTTGCATGAGGATATGTTGTTACCTTGTTAATGTATGAGTATTGTTTGGATATTCTATGGTCTAGAATAAGAGGTATACTGATCTAAGGTACAAAGTGTTTAGATGGACAATCTAGTGGCCTGTAGTATTGAGAAGAATTGATAAATGAGATATGAACGCAAATTAGGGATGTTGTGTGGGGGTGACGAAATGGGTAAATTGAGAGAATAAACGAGAAGTTACATTGTGATTGGTTAGTTCATTTATGGAAGGATGGATGTTTAGTCGGTGGTTATAGCGGATGTACGTTTGTTGATTGATTGTTGTGGAATCCGACCGGCTGGGAGACTGAAGAAAACGTGGATTGAGTCAGTAAAGGAATGCCTGAAGGAGAGGAATTTAAGTTTGGCAGAGGCGAGAAGAAAGTTGGCAATAACAGGAGTGAATTGGCGGAGTTTTGTGGTTCTTTTACCAGGGGATGATAAATCACACTTATTGACTTTTAATTGATATTCCACAGTGAGGGTTAGTCGCAATCTTTTGTGAAGCCTCTGGTTGGATTTTGTGAGTTTCGACGATTTTCTCATGAGTGTATATTAATGGAGGGTAAAATGGGGGTTGGGCTCGATCATGTTCTTTCCATACTTACTTTTTTTGTTTCTGGTGTTTACGCACTTCAATCTCCAATCGAGGATAGAATAAAGATGAATATATATATATATTATATATGATATATATATATATTATTTATATATAATATATATATATATATTTATAATATATATATTATATATATTATTATTTATATTTATTATATTATAATTAATATATATGTTTATATTATATATATATTTTTATTATATATATATATATATAATATTATATATATATATATATAATATAATATATATCTATATATTATATATTAGATATATAATATATATATTAAATATATATATATATATATGATAAATAATATATATATATTATATATATCTATATATATATATATTTATTATATTAATGATATATATATATATATATATATATATAATTTATATTTATATATATATATATATTATATAATTATAGTATATTATTATTGTTATTATTTATTATATATTATAGATAATATATATATATTATATTATTTATATTATAATATTATTATATTATATTTTTTTATATATATATTATTATATACTTATAGGTATATATATTAGGTAGTAGTAGGTATTTATTATATGTATATTTGAGTAGGTATTAGTGAGTATATTAGTTATTGTATAGTTAGGTTAGTATATATATAGTATATATATATATAGTATTAATATTTTTTTTATGTATTATATTATAGTATTTAACTGTTTAGTTAAAGTGGAAACCGAGATGTATTCAGAAGCTTGACCCTCATATCTTAAATGATTATTTTCACAAGATGAGTCTGAAGGATTGGACGTGAACATTGAGTATAATGTTATAAGATATGGTTCAACAAAATTTGTAGCGTGGTCTTAATTGCAAATTATTTTTCAAATATATATTAAAAAAAAAACAGCCTATAGAAAGGATAAGTTCATTCAAAATGATCTAAACCACAGGAATAATATTTTGTCTTTCATAGTATTTATAAAGTTAAATATGAACCACGATAAACTTGATGAGAACTTAACTTATTAAAATACCTGTTCAATTCGAATTGGTGTATCAGAAAGTTACTGGGTGGTTTAAACTGAAATGATTTGTAAAAATATGTTTTACAGGAGGCACCTGATATTAGATTTGAAGATGATAAATTAGTGCTTATGTGTAATCCAAACCAATAATATTAATCTTTTTGTAAGGAATTTTATACTAAAACAAATGTTGTAATTCATTTCAAGGCATCAAATGACATAAGAGTCTTAGTTCACCCTTTTCACACGTATTAGTTTATCCTTTTCACGAGTATTAGTTTATCCTTTTCACGAGTATTAGTTGATTCTTTTTCAACGAGTTAGTCTTTATGTTTATTCAACCTTTGCACGTGTATTTATTCATCTCTATTTCTCGAGTATTAGTCTGTCCTTCTTCATCTACATCAGCTTTGAAAGTTGTACCGCCGATAATTCACTTTACTATATCTCATCAAGAATACACAGCTAAATCAAAAATTGTTCTTCTTAAACAACTCCTCAACCTTTGGGTTTTATTATTTTTTTAGTTATTCTTGAACTTATTTCCCCAAACATTAGCAAAAGCGTTTTTCAAATTTCAATGGGAACTGGTTTTAGGACTTTCTGTTTAGTAATTGTTTAGACATTAAGAAAAATTTAAGATTGTTGATAGAAGAAATCCATGATTTAAATGAGCAATAATTTTGTATAGTATATGCCTTTTGCTTACAAATTTTGCACTATCAATAGTCACTAAGAATTGGTTATTTTGAGCTCGTTTTACCCCAATTTAAAAGTTGCATATTGGAAGTTTGGGTCGGCCATATACGGACAGGAACCTGGTTTATATCAAAAGAAGATGTTAAATACTAACCGAAATAAGTACGTAGACTACGTTTACACCTGGGCAGAGAGTTCTAGTCAGATCTGATAGAGTAGATTATTGTATTACTTATTATTCGAATTATGTATCTTTTTATTCATTTTTAGCATTCATTATTATTGATTTATTATTATTAATCATTATTATTATTGTCATATCTATTATTATCTATTGTTATTATTGACTGTGCTGTGATCATCTCATCCCGTGAGTAAAGAGATTCCTCAAAGAAAAGCAGAAAAAACACCGAATAGATTGCGACTGAAGTATGCAAGGCTTGAACTTGATTAATGTTTAGAAATGGGAGAAGATGAGTTAATGTATAACAATAATTAAAATGGTAATAAGTCCTTTTATACCCAATAGTTACTGGAATCTTCCAATTTATAAATTTGGTAACAATATGATCTTGAATAAACGTAATACGATTTTTCATAACTTTCTATTTAATCAGGCCTTGAAATTTGTAGTAAGGTATTTCATAGTAAATTCTAGGTTTCTGTTCATCAAAAAGGGATTATAATAACTTTGTTTATTGCTCATAAAGTCATAATAAATAAAACTATTTCATTCAATAAAGTGGTAAGTGGGAGGTGGAATAGCTCAATGGAAAATACTCATATTATAATAATAATATACTACATAAAATAAGAATTCGCTGTTCTAATTATATATCGCATTATTATTGATTTGTTATTATTATGATTATCCTATTAAAATTATTAGTATTATTAATTATATTATTATGATAAGTATGTATTCATATTATGTATTATTTATTAATTATTATTACTTATTAATTATTATTATTATAATATATTATTTTATTGATTATTATTACTGATTATATTATTATTTTTATTATTATATTATATATCCTCATTTTTGGGGAAATCTATACGATCAAGATGGATTGATTTATTCTTTTATATTATTAAATTTAATTGTTATATTTATGATTTATTCATTATTACATTATTATCATATTATTATATATCGAGTTATCATTATCATTGATCATTATAATGATTAAATATTATATATTGACTTGTATTCATTATTATTGATGATTATTATTATTTATTATTTATTATTATTCATTATTATTATAAGGTTATTATTTATTCATTATTCTTATTATTATTATATATATTTTTATTATTATTATTATTATTATTTAATTCATCCTCAGCTAATAACTAACGGTCTTCCCATTGGGATTGTTACGTGGATGACATAACAAAATGACTAACGATAAATGACAAATGCACTCAAAAAGGTGAAAGAACAATTTCTCTATTCAATTTCATGCTTCGCGTGCTTTCTCAATTTCCTTTCCTCTCTCTCTCTCTCTCTCTCTCTCTATATCTAATCTATTATCTATCTATCTATCTATCTATCTATCTTATTTCTTATCTATTATCTAATCTATTCTATCTCATCATATCTTACTCCATTCTATCATCTATCGTATCTAGTCTATCCTCTCTCTTTCTCGTCTCCTCATCTCCTTCTCTTCTCTCCTCCTTCTCCTCTCTCTCTCTCTGCTCGTTTCTCTCCCTTCTCTCTCTCTCTCGTCTCTCTCTTCTCTCTCTCTCAGTAATGACGATTCTTAAATCTGAGAAATAATTACGAGTATCAATAATATAAAATTGTAGAAAGAGAAACTAACTACAGGTCAGATTAGCGTAATTTCTCATAGTGAGGTCGGGACCAAGCTTCAATGAGTGAAAAATTACTATTCAATTAAAAAGAGCATATAGATGATGCAGAAAATTTTACATACGTGGAGAGTATTGGGAAGATAAACTAGACGAAAAACTGGAGCTTTCCGTTTTCAAACAAAATTAGTATGGGAGAGGCGCGTGCATGGGAACGCGTAGTTTTGCTTTGAACCTTCTTGAACATCGATATAGGTACTTTCTCTCATAAGGTCTCCTCTTATTGATTAAAAAATTAAAGAGATATCATCACTCAAGGTCTTTATAAGCTTGTCTTTGAGGTACTGTTACTGAGTGTTGAGAATAACATTTGAAGAGTTTAGGTTGACATCTTACTTGTATTTCGCAAATGAATTATGGAGCAATATCCAGGATGTTTTGTGTTAAGATGAGCTTTCGTGAACATCACCAATCAAAATAATAGAGTGGTGCGGGTTATTTTGCAAAAGATAATGGTCGTCTCTCGTGGTTATGGCCTGGGAAATAGCAAACAAAGATTAAAGGATGTTACCTTCAGCCTAAGAGAATTGTTTCTGGGAATGGAGAGTCTATGGTTTTTTTATGCCAACAGACAGAGCTGTCACATTATCACATAGCACGATAATTAAAGGATATTTTACAGGAATACAATGTCCCTCACTTGACCTGGTTTATCAATTATCCTGAATCAATCCGATAGAAAATGCGTGGAAGTAGAAAAAGAAGCAAGTGGGAATTGAGATGATTACCAAAACAACTAGGCTCATTGAGAAGAATACCAAAATTTATAGGCTCATTAACCCATCACCAAGAGATGTGGGAGAAAATATATTTATACATTATTAGCAAGCCAAGGAGAATCAAGATTTTAATTGATAAAAATGGTGATTTAACACAATATTAGGGAAAAAACATTTTCAGGAATAAAATTCTATTTTCTTATTATTTCACAAAAAGTAGTTAATATTTCATAAATATCACCAAAACTGTTTCCATTAATTGCCAATAATCAATGAAAATTAAAAACATAATAATCATGGTAGACACGTAAAATTATATAAATAGTAGATATTTTTGGCAATTTAAAATAATTTCCTCAGAAATAGACTGTACCACTAAATATTAAATAATGACTACATATTATTTTTATGTCGGAATTGGTGGGGGAAAGGCCGGAAACCTAACTAATTCCCCTAGAGCTAGTTGAAATTCCCAAGTCAGGTCTAATTTAAATTCAGAGGCCGACATACCACGATGCACACGGCGTTTGAAGATATGCAAGTCAAAGGTAATTGGGAAAATAGTTAAAGGAATTTTTTTCAGACTTTACCAGTGGAGTGCATGCAAGATCCAGCATAGCGGTTAAGTCTGAGGGGAGAAAGTTGGATAGCACGAGCGTAGCACGAGCTCTTCTTAAGGAGGAAGTATGCTAATGGATAATTTAGAAGAGCATTGTCCGTTGAAATACCGATAACATAAAGAGAGAACAATTCAATGGGCAGAAAGAGACTGGAGAGTATTAGAGAGAGAACAGAGAGCAGGAGAGCAGGAGAGCAGGAGAGCAGGAGAGCAGGAGAGTTGATAGGATGTAAAGCTCTAGACTCCACTTTTTTAAGGAGAGTTGTGTAGTGGAACCATCTTATATAAGTGAGGCATATTCCATAAAGGGGCTAGCAACACCTTTATAAACTGGGGAGGTGTGAAGAAATTCGGGAGGCGTCTCAGGATACCCAAACTCTCAGAAGCTTGTTTAGAAAGAGAAATAATGGATCCTTCCAATTAAGGTCACCAGAAAAGGAAACGCCACGAATATTAAGGACAGACGAAGGTTTGAGTCATTAGTTTTCGAAGAAGATGTTGTAGTTGTGTGGAAGATTATATCAAGTAGTACGATGAAAGAATTGGTATTTTGAGGCATTGCAAATAATCATGTTCTCAATACGTAAACTCGAAATTCGAGAAAGGTCAGAGGTTAGTTGGTCAAAGACTGCCGACCTAAAACGACCTACTTGATGTTGGATTTGACATCTTTCAAAACGAAAAGAATAATGAAGGGTGGAGTTGTCGGCACAGAAGTGGATAGGTGAAATTGTAATAGAGATAAGGTCATTAATGAAATGTAGAAAAAGAGTTGGAGGTAGGGCAGAACCCTGAGGAACACCACTATTTATAGATTTAAAGGACAAACGGTAGCTGTCTAAACTACTGCTATAGAACGATGGGAAAGGAAATAAGAAAAAAGGTCAAAGAGAGAAGGATAGATACCGAAGATGGAAAGTTTACAAATCAAACCTTTGTGCCAGACTCTATCGAAGCTTTAGATATGTCTAGCGTCACAGTGAAGGACTCACCAAAATACCGAAGGGCAGAGGACCAAGAATCAGAATGAAGGGAAAGAAGATCGCCAAATCGAACGTTTCTTACGAAAGTAACACTGACGATCAAAGAAAAGATTTGAAGAATTTGGATATTTCCAAACCTTCCTGTTAAGGATAGATTCGATAACTTTATAAAGAACGGAAGTTAAAGCAGTAGGAGGATGTTTGAGGGTTGAGAGAGATCTCCTTTTATTGCCGCAGGATGAATGAACTCACATTTATAAAATAAAATAAGGAAAGGTCTAAGTAGATAGACAGAGAAGAAATAGTTTACCAAGGCAGGGCAAACTTGGAAGCAGAAGTTTTTAGAACCACAGGAGGAATACATTAAGGACCGTACTCCTATTTAGTGTTAAGCTGGGAGAGAACAAATATTACATCTTTAGAACAAATTACAATGTTAGGCATAAAAGAATTAGAGGGTGGAGAAAGGGGAATAACACCGGAATCATCGAAGCTGGAATTAGACAAAAGTTAGAACTAAGAGTTCAGTTTTTACAGAAAGTAAAACTGCAGTTGTGCCGTCGGAAGATACTAGAGGAGGGAAAGAGAAAAAAGCAAAGTTAGAATTTTTCAAAATGTCGTAAAGAGCGTGAAGAATATGAAACAGAAAGATTATTTAATTTTCTACAGAGAAAAGAGTTTTTAGTGTCAGGGAGAATAAATTTTTCACTATTTTGGGATGGAATGTAAGTTGCGTGAGTTTCTGAAGATGAAAGACGACCGTAATTCCTGAAGGCAGCGTCCCTGGGGCGATTAGTACAAAAACAAACAGAGTTAAACCAAGGTCTATTAGTTTTAGTTGGAGATAAAGAATTTGGAATGTACGGCTCCATGCCAGAGAGAATTACCTTGATAATAAGCTCATCCCACTCCGAAACATCTCTTTCACTGAAGCAGTAATCATTGCATGGGAAATACTACCGCAAGTCTTACCAGTTAGCAGCACCAAAGTGTCAGAATCGTTTCCTCGCCGTGTGCGGTGCGGAGATCTTTCCTGCGGAAGACTTAAAGAGATAGAACAGGATGCAGAAATAAGAAGGTGATCCGAGGTGAAACTCAAATAGGAGGAAAGAGGTTACAAAAGAATGGAGAATGGATTAGATAGTTAAGAATGACCTATCGATATGTGATTCCATTCATCCAAGGCAGTCAGGGAAACAAGTTGGAGCTGCCCCAATTGCTCGAGATCATTTTGACTGGAGAGATGAAACGCCATTTCATGAGCTGTATCTTGAAAATTAGAGAAAACCCATTGGCATTGGTGAAAGTTGAAATCACCAAAAATGATGATTCATTAGCACAGAAAGAAGAAAGGACGAGTGCGCCACTGTGCTAACTATTTGAAGTTAAAGATAAGTCGCCAGAGAATTTAATAATACCAGGGTGCAATGTTTAGTTGAATGAGTATACCTTTGTAGTTAGATTGCATGAAGATAGCTTTAAGGCAAATATAGGAAGAAAGAAATTGGAAGACTCCAAAGCTGGAGAACAGGAGAAGAACACGTTTTACTCACATAAGCAACAAGAAGCCACCATCTGGAAGAAAAATTGATTGGAAAGACATGTACATAGTCAAAAGGGTCAGGTGTTTAGAAGAAGGATTAGGTTACGTTCATACACAATCCAAATGAGAAATAACAACCATCGCATATACCAATACAGGGTCGATCTAGATCCAGTGACGGTTCACAGTCCTTCATCCACCGGACCGACCGCCAATGGTCCCAGTGGTATCTGTAGGGGGAGGGGGGGTCTGAAGCGCTATTTTTTAGACGGGCCCTCGACTCGGCTTCTCCTGATGTGTACCTAGTTGTTGTAGTGCTGAACAATTGTGATTTTTTTTTGAAGGAAAGGTATTTTCTGAAAGTATTCTGTTAATGGTTTAGTGAAAAAAGAAAACTCCAGTGTATGGGAAACTGGCAGATGAGAAAGCGATAGGGGGTAGACATTGGATCGACCGGATTGTTATCTACACTCACTTTTCGATGACGTCAGACGTCTCCCATAAATGATATATATATATATATATATTATTATTATAGTATATACTAGTATATATACTATATATATATAGAATCTATATATATATTATACTAATATTATAATATATAATATATTCTATAATTACTATATGTACTATATATAGTATTGATTCGATGCCGCTCCGTCCTTCGCTGCAGAATCGGAAAGGGTCCATTCGTCAAATATATCCACGCCAACCCCCCATCTCAGCCTATATGGTTAGATGAGAAGTGATGAATTAGTTTAAATATTTGAATGTCAAACTTCTTATCTTCATCCCAAAGTGAGCATGTTTCCGTAGCATCTGCGGCGCGGGCACGTTTTTGGCTTTCCAATAATTTAAAACTATTAATATATTTTAAGATCTATTATTTGTTGCGAATGTTAAATCAGGCAATAAGTTAAGTATAGTATAATCTATTAGTACTAATTGATAGTATATGTTATTATTATATAATTATAATTAGTTATATATATTAAGGGTATATTGTATGATTTATGATTAAATTATAATTATGATAATATTAATAGTTATAATATATATGCTAATATATATAATACCATATATATGATAATCTAAGATATTATATTTTCCCTATGTGTGAGGGAGAAAGAATTGACCACAGCGTATGTTAATGGGATGTTCGTAGACAAGGCGACTGAATGTGACAATGGTAGTTAGATGGTTTCCCATACACTTATCTTCTGCTGAGGAATGCTAATGCATGCCGGAGAAGGTCGTGATCGCAACAGTAAGCTACCTTCTATCTTTCGGCGAAAATATATGAATCGTATGGTACGGAATGTCAGAGGAATTAATTTTGAGGAGAAGAGGAGAGAGAGATGAATGTTATGTAGAAAGAGGTTAAATTTGAATTTGCTCGGAGTCACCGCCCCCATACTTCCAAACCTGTGAGTGGTGTGAAAGTGAAATGTGGATTGCTAGTGTGAAATGAAATAAGGATGGAGTAAGAACGGAGAGAAATAGAAGTTGCATTTCTGTATAGACCTGACCTGTGGTATATGAGCTATGTGTAAATTTTGTTTGTGTGAAGTGCAATGAAAGATTAATTTGTATTATTTAAGTTTGAGATAAAAAGGTCAAGTATGTGTGGGTGTGTCACTATGATCCATGCTAGGGGAATGCGAGGAGAGGTGCGAATTTTCTGAGATAGTCTTGATATGATGGTTTGAGATGGAGTGAGTTAGGAGCTTCAGATTGAATTGATAGTGTTGGGGGACATGGTAGAATTGTAATCAAAATAGGGATGGGTATAACAGGTGGCTTTGGGTGTCGGGAGAAATGGGAATGGTAGTGGTAGGAAGGTGATTTATTTCTATGAGGAAAGAGGTAGACAAGATGTAGAGAGAGAGAGAGGAAGAGAGAGAGAGAAGAGAGACGAAGAGAGAGAGAGAGAGAGAGAGAGAGAGAGGAAGAGGTTATAGTTTGTAAGTAATACTCGTTTTTTAAGCAACAAGAGTTATCCATAAGTATAAGATGTGTGTTATCGGATCAAGTTATGTTGCTTGCAAATAATATTCAGTTATAGTGAACAAGTGTATAACCAACAAATTCTGGATGCAAATGAAGGAAAGCGGTGTATAGTCATAAAAGTAAAGTAATGTGAGGTGTCTGAAAGTATGGAAGAAAGAAGGCTTACTAGTAAGTACTTAAAGCCAAAAACGAGGTTTTAAAACATAGATGTTTGGAATTTTATGAGGATAAAAGGAATACTTAAAGATAAATCACTTGGAGGAAAAAAAAGAGTAAGATGAACAGTTGGAAGGTAGGACAATAAAGATCTTAACAAGGATATGAAGCCTTCTCATTCTGGAAGGAAGCGGAAAGTTAAGAATTGAGAATATGAGGAATCTATTTAGAAATTGAATATGGATGATGTGTTCTCACAGCTGAACTGGATGTGAGGAGAGTGTGACGAAACACTTCGAAAATCTGTAAACATTGGCAGTAATGAAAGAGGTGATTGGGAATGTGTGTGTGTTTGATGGCTGCCAAGAAGGAATAGGTATTTGGGGTGAGGTCATGGTAAGTGAGATGTTAATGGTAGAGTGAGAATTGGGAAGATATGGTAATCTGCAGGTATAGATGAAATTTACTGGTGAAATGATCAAGACACGAATGCGAGATTCGGTGATTGAGTGGAATTTGGAAGCTATGCACAAAGCGTTTCATGGTAATAATGGTTCCGAGGATTTGGAGGAGAGCAGTAACTAGTACATATAAAAGGGTAGTGGGATAAAGGGAACTGCAGAAATTAATGGGGATATTATTTTATTGAGTTTATTAATTTATATGCTTGGTATGTTTGGTTGAAAGAAGGCGTCGAGGGTGCGAGAGTGGGGACGGTTAATGGATAACGGGGTGGAGTTTAGAAGTGGTAGAGGATGTGTGATCAAATCTCTTAACATTCGAATACGTTAGAATACGAATGTGAGGAAGAAGAAGAAATTTGTATTTAGGTTTTATGGATTTAGAACAGGCGTATGATAGAGTTAATAGGAAGCTCTATCGCAGGTTTTAATGTCTTATATCTGTTTGGTGGTAAACCTTCTTGATGGAAATCAAAACGAGTTTGCGGCCTAAGGACGATGCGATAGCGTGTGTACGACTGAATTGGAGTTAAACTGGATTGGTTAAATTAATAGGCGGAGTGAGGAGGGTTGTTTTATGTCTCCCTTGATATTCAAATTTGTATAGGTGGATGGGGTAAGTGAAGAAGAAGGTTATAGCAGGTGAGGGTGGCAGGGGAAGGTGTTCCGTAGATGATGGAGAAATGGAGAGAGAGCGAGGGTGCCCTACTAGTTATATGTGGATTCGGAATGTTGGTTTAGGTATGCGTGATCTGAAAGAGTGTGAGAGATTGGTACAGAGGGATCCTGGCAGGGTGTGGTAAAAGGAGCTGTTTGAAAGTACAAACGGTAGATAAGCAAGTCAAGTGTTATGGTATGGTGAGTGAGGACAGTCTCTGGTGTGAAGTCAGGTTGGTTGGTGAGCAACTGGAGCGAAGTGTCTGAGTCTTAAAAATTTTAGGGATATTTGTTTAGCGGATGGAATGATAATTATCGATAATATATAAGTAATGATAATATATATATATATAGTAGTATATATATATATATATATTATATATCATATATATATATATATATAATATTATATATTATATTATATATATTAATATAGTATATATTATCAATATATATATATATATATATTATATATTATATATATATATATATATATATAATATTAATATATATAGTGATAATAGTAAGTATATATATATATATATATATTATAATATACATATATATATATATTTATATAATATATTATAGGTTATATATATGATATATATAAAATAGTTACCTTATATATATATATATAGTATACTATATATATATTATATATAATATATATAATATATAGTTATGAAAGAGAGTTAAAAGGTAGAAAATGAATAACTAGTTGTTTAACCGTAGATAGATCAGTAGAAGTAAATTGAAGATGCTTCCTTCTTATCTGATAATCGGTATAAAACAGGAGACTAAAGAGGGGAAAAGAGCAGGATGACTCTGCTAAATCAGTTTGTTTATGCAGATCTTGGATGGCCTGGATCATGGAAGGGGAGGAAAAGTTCTCTTAAGAGAGATGAACTATAAGATAAGTCAAAGCAACGAACTAGTCTGAAATATCTTTTATATGATTATTTATTAGTATATCTTCTTGTTTTTTTGTGTTCGTTACCCCTCCTTGAATAGGCCTGCGCGTGGATGGTGACATTCTGTAAAAGTATGATATCTACTATAAAATATAGGCTAATGAGTATATTATATATATATTACACTATGAAATATACATTAGTATTAATATATCTATACTATAGGAGTTATATATATATATAGTATAATATACTTATATAATAATATATATTATACTATAATATTGCATGAGTAAAATTTTTCCCAACAATTTAATCTCTTCTGGTGGAAATGGAGCTGAATACCACCTTTTACCAATTTCTTTTCGTGAATGGGTGGTGATATGTTTTTGTAATTTTCCAACCCAAACAGCCACTTTGCAGCCATGCAGTATTATATAGTATATATAATATAATATATTAATATTATTAATAATTACTATATATATATATATTATTATATAATATAATATATATATATATATATATATATATATATTTAATATATTTATATTATATATATTAGTATTAGTATATATTAGTAAGAAATTAGTATAATTCAACAACGCTATTTCGATATAAATTTTTCCTAAAACCTGTTTAGAACACATTCAAATTTCAGCTTTTTTTTTTTCATTGAATAAATTTTCTCAATTTTTTTTTCGGGCCATATTTTCCTATATCGATGTTTAAATCTTTTTTTACGGTCCCGACAAATGTTTTGTGAGGTGAAATGCAAGAGGCATATCACTTTCCCTTTTATTTTATATTAATATAAATGGCTCAAAGCATAAATTATAATTAATACTAAATAATTAATAATAAATATAATAATAATAATAATAATAATAATCATAATATAATAATATATAATAATTATGATAATCAATAAAAATTTTAATAATAATAATAAGATATAATAATAATAATAATAAGTAATAAAGTAATAATATAATAATGAATTAAATACATAATAATTAATAATAATAATAATAATAATAAAATAATAAGATATATTAATAATAATAAATAATATAATATGTAAAAAAATATTATAATAGATATAATATAATTAACAATAATAATATAATAATATATAATGAATAATAATAATAATAATAATATAATATTAATAATCAATATTAATTATAATACTCAGATCGTTGATACAGGAATAGAGGGGAGAGAAAATGACTATGAATAATGAGACCCATACTTGATATTGTTGCCTAATTATTAAGTCAGGAGAGAAACTACTCAACCTAATAATACAGTAATAATTAAATATAATAATAATATTATCATTAATAATATATTTATAATATAGAATAATTAATATAATAATATTAAATAATAATAATAATAATAATATATAATAATAATAATAATAATGAATAATAATAAAAACATAATATAATCATAATAATATAATAATAATAAAATAATAATATAATAAATAATATATACTATATAAGAATAATAATAATAATAGATAATCAATAATATAAATATAAATATGAAAATAATAATAATAATAAGTATTATTATTTATTTTTTAAGCATTCAAGTGAGTGTTTACTGTTTAAACATATCATATTATTTATCTTTTTCGGTCGGTTTACTCTTTTATTTTCATATAAATTACTACATCTTTCATTATTTTTACACCTTCATTTTTATGCCCCGAGCTTTCCTACTTTTGTGGGAAAATATGATTTAATTAAATTATATATTATGCGGCAAGATTTTGTGTGAAGCGTCCATAATTTGCTTTTAGAAGTCTGGTTCCAGTTTTAAAAATGTCCCTTGTTGTATTGTATTTACTTGAATTTTATAGAGTCCGAATCTTGAACAGACTCAGTATGGCTAGTGTATCATTGGTTCGCCAGCTGTCTATTATTAGGTCTCATTCCTGACGCTCGCCTTCATGCGCGGTGAGCGTCGCGAACGGCTATTCCATTTAATATACATTCATTATATTAATTTTATTATTATTATTATTATTATTATTATTATTATTATTATTATTATTATTATTATTATTATTATTATTATTATTATTATTATTATTATTATTAAATTATTAATTTATATTTAATATATTATTATCTATATTATTATTATTATTATTATTATTATTACTTATTTATTATATT
>JABUQX010035106.1:2500-27500 GCA_015478945.1 Trachelipus rathkii
TGCTAGTACTATACGCGCACGCTTCCTTTACCTTATTAGCGATGCTTTCCTTTATAGTAGTACCACATAGAGAAATGATCTCATTCTGAATCTGAACTGATTGGTATGTGGCATTTTTCTTCCCCCTTTCAAAATGGTTTTTCAATGACTGATCTCCGGCATCTATTATTGAGGCTAATATTTTTTTTTAATTTCATCTATGATTTTCTTAGAATGCTGGTTAATTTGGATGTCTACCAGCATGTCCTATAGGAACAATCTTGCAGCTTCAACAGCAGTTTTATGACACTCTGTGTTTGTATGTCCCTTACATACCGCATGAACATCTTTATATTTAGTGAAAGGTCTTATTATTAAAGAGCCTAGGACTCCTCTGACCGAACTTTAATTTGGTGGAAATAAAATACAAAACCTGCAAAATGCTCCCTTTTGGCGCCTGGAATATGTCAGCCAAGGTGAATATGTCTCCAACCATTCATAATTGAATTTCTTCTTTACGTGATTAGCATCTTCTAAAAAATTATAGGTCTTAGGTGGAATCCAACACTCTTTCAGTAACTGTTTCTTTTTCTCAGTCGAAATCATAGATGAATGTCCAACGTATCCACCAATGTCATTTTCGTGATTCATCTACTGAACGCTAGCTCCGAAATCTGGACCCATATCTTGACTCGTCGAGGTGCTGAGCCTGGGTGTGGGTTCTTCATCATGCGAAATATGTGAAGTAGGAGGGATGGCCTCTTGTGTAGTCTTAGTTAACTTATTGGTATCTTCTTCGTTTTCACCGCTACCATTTCCATTTTTAATACGGCGGCGTATACAAATTTACTGCAAACCATTTATATATATATATATAATATATAATATATATAATATATATATATATATTATATATATAATATATATATATATATATATATATATATATATAATAATATATATATATGGTTCTGCTACTGTAAATCTCTGCACATATGGTCATTGGCTAATAATTTTACTAACATTCAAGGATGCTTGAAAAGAAAAATACAAAGTAATGTAAACTATGTTGAAAACCACTAATTTCTGTGTTTGTAATGAAAAAATAGTTTTTTAAAAAAATGAAGCTAACCACATATGGACAAGTAAAGATCATGTGTTACAAAATTCCTAATTTTAAGAAGTAAATACAAACAAAATTTATTTATAATATTTATTATTATAACGTACGTACAAAGGAATCTCCTAATATCCATGATCTGATGAAATTGAACTATAACTTTGCACTGAGGCGGTGTTGAATTATAGAGTGGCGTCAAGGAGTGATAATTTCAATGCTACTTTGAACCTTAAACACTTAATAAAGAATTGAGAATCCGGCTGAACACAAAATCTAGAATTTATATATATATATATATATATATATATATATATATCTTTATATATATATATATATATATTATATATATATATATATATATATATATATATAGTATATATATATAGTATAGATAGTATATATATATATATATAGTAAGATATTAGAAAAATAAGAAGAGTAAGCTTTGAAGTAATCACATTAAAAAAAGACATAGATAGAATAATAACACAGTTCTGTAAAGCTGACAGTCATTCACACGAAATAAACAATAGCATGTGACAAGACGCTCGGTAATCGGCAAGAAACACTGGCTGAGAAAATGACGGAGTTGCGAAACTCAGCTTACACCATAAGATAGTCATACATGTAATATATATATATATAATATATATATTATAGAGGTAATATAATAGTTATTGTCAGACGCTAGTTATTACCGTATCATAGAATGAGTATGTCACTGTGGCAATAATATATATATATATACTATATATATATATATATATAGGACTCTCCTTTAGAGGGAAGTAACCGATATATATATCGGAACGAACGATGTAAATCGATTTTTTTTCGATATTTCCAAGGCAATATGCGTTAAGGTGCCCAAATAAGTTTTTTTTTTTTTTAACGCAAGGAATACCCAGATAAATTCGGCAAAGATATAAGAGTCAGGGTCTCTCGGCCTCAGCGGGGGACGACGGGGGGGAAGGCTTCGTCCCCCCTCTGTCCCACGCGTCGGCTCGAGCCCCTTAAAAAAATAATGTAGAAAAAATTTTTTTAAAAAAATTAACAATATAAAATAAACATGAATAAAATAAAGCAACATGTGACAACTATTCCGCTCGTTCTATTGGAAGTTTTAGCTAACACGTAACACTGCAGGGTTGCACAAGTAGGATTCTGCGATTTGCGATTTTATGACTTTTTATGTAACTTCCTTTTAAAGGATATAGTGCCTATATATATTATATATATATATATATATATATACTATATATATATTATAGTATATATATATATAGAAATATTACTATATATATATATATATATATTAATATATATATATTATATTATATAGTATATATATAATATAATATATATATATATATATATATATATAATATATATATATCATAAAACGTATAACAGGCCACCCGGAACGGGACGCGTTGCGATCAAAAAAGATTCGCAGGTAGACTCTTATAAGAGTAAACACTGTCTTAGGGGGGGGGGCATGGCTGACCGCAAGCTGCCCCCCTGCCCCCCCGCTGAGACGCCCATGATTCGAAACCGATCTGATTCTTTCTTTATTTTTTTAATCTTCTTTTAAATTTAGGTTATAAACTTGATGAAAATGTTTGTAACGAACTTTCTTTTATTCTTTCATTCAAATATTTAGGCGCGAAAAGACTGTTGCAATATTTTGGCGGGAAATGACTAGGTTCAAATATCTTGGCGCGAAAAGACCCATCAAATATTTGGCGCGAAAAGACCATCTCATTTTGCACTCATAACCTTCTCGACGGAAAACTTTAAACTTTGTCTCGCGAATCTCACTTCCTCTGCATGAAACAATAAAAAAAAATCACTTAACTCCCTAATAAAATTTAAATATAAACACACACACATACATACCGGTATATATATATATATATTTTTTTTTTTTTTTTTTTTTTTTTTTTTTTTCCGTTGTCACCACCACTCCAAGGCAGAGCCCTATTCAATGGAGGAGGGTGTTACAACGCCTCAGGAATCGAACTATCTAACCGCAAATGAGACGCAGAGTGGAGGCTTGGACAAGGTACGCAGACGGCCTGGGCAAGTGGGGGAGAATTAAAATTCAGGCAGGAAACACAGAAATGGAAGAGAATTTCCCAGAACAGAGGTGGCAGGAAAGAAGGAAGCACCACGAGCAAGCGAACTAGTCATAGACGCACGCTCTCCACACTGATCACAGTCGACAACCATGGTGCAGATACAGCACCTCTTGTAACTACGAGGGCGACGTAAAAGGTGGTTGGTGACGGCCGGGTGATCAAGTCCTCGAGCCCTGCCACTACGGTACCTATAGCAAAAGAGATAAAGCACCAACATAGTGCCGTATAGATAGAGGGTCAAGTGAACTGGGAAAGTATGGGACAATTTATAAGCTTTTGCCCTTGACTCGACCCTATCTAAAAGCCGGGGGAAACAGAGCCCCGCCCAGATATGAAGAGCAGTACTACCATACAAGGGCGGATGAGGGCCTTGTATAGCTGGAAGTAACTGAGAAGAGTAAAAAAAGTCTCGCAGTCTAAACAGAAACTCCAAGTTTCTTTGAGGCCGCCTAGCAACCATTGTGATGTGAGGTTTCCCAAGACATTTTTTTGTTTTATGTTAAGGCCAAGGATGTTTATATGTCAACAGGAGAGACGAGAGAACCGTCGAAAGAGATAGGAATTGGAAGGTGTCTTAGAGAGGGAGATTTGTAGAAGTTGAGTTTTTTAAAGAATTGAATTTCACAAGGTTCAGACGACCCCACCCGGAAATTCTATCCAGATCAGCGAGAATAGAATGGAAAGATTAAGACGAGACGCAATTCTAGAAGTAAAGAAGGAGCAGAATTGAAATGAGTGAAGAATGAAGGGGTCGAGTCATCAGGCATAATGAGTGAAAGAGATTACGAGTTTCGTGCGCTCGTGTATATATATTTAATGCTATATAATAAGTAGGTGAATAAAGTAGGAGATAATGGACAGAACCCTGAGGGAAACACCACTATTAAAAGAACAAGGAAAAGAAGTCGCCCCATCAACACAGCCGATATTGAGCGATTTTGAAAGAAAACTAGACATAAGTAAGCAAAAGAGAAGGGGAAACCCAAAGGAGGGGAGCTTGAGAGCAGTGACGCGTGCCATACCCGTCAAATGCTTTTGGATATGTCAAGGCGCCACCGGACCAGTCGAAGGCTCCACCCGTAGTTTCCTATAGGGCGGATACAAACCATAAATAGAAAGATAGGAAAGTAATATCGCCAGTAGACCTCGAGCGCGAAAGCCGTACTGGCGATCGGAAGGAAGTGAGTGAGATTCCAGATGATCTATAAAATGAGAGAGTTGCACAGGTAATGTGCAGGTCAAAGATTTAGGGATAAGAATACAAAGTGTGAAGAGGCTAGCGATAAGTTATAGAAGGATCAAGAGCGGCTGTCCTTGTATTTCGGAATAGGTTGGCCATGTGTCGTGCTTCCAACACTGAGGGAAAGTGTTAGTATTCAGAGACCTAGAGAATATAGTTGAACGAGGGGCGGGGATAGCACGGACAGCTAACTAACGTCACGCGAAATTCACACTACGTCGGCGCGAGGTGAGAATGCCATCCGTGCCCCGGCCCTCCGATAAGACGTTAGTCTGTAAATTTTCAGGAAGGCCCATGCACCCGATCGAATGTATCACAGGCAAGGCATAGGACCCCTGAGAGGAGAAGGAGGAGGATGAGGAAGCCAGAATCGTCCAGGGTTGAGCTAGAGGCAAAATGGAGGCCTGAGAGATTGGCCTTTTCAGAGGAGATTAGCAACAGAACCATCAGAGCGAATAAGAGGAGGAAAGACAGATTTACAGAGTTGTTAGAGATGTTTTGGCAAGAGGTGCCAAAAGATTTGTTCAGGTAGGCAGAACCAAGGAGGTTAAGCGCACTTTTCGTTTAATGAAAGCCCGCTTTGGCTCGTCGAGAGTATCCCTGCAACGATTTCTAGCAGAATGGAAATTAGCAAGAGTGATAGGAGAACGAGAATTTTTCGACTCCCGATACGCACTGTCTCTAACCTGCATGGCCAGAGAACAAGCACGATCGAAAACCATGATTATGAGGAGAGAAAGATTTTAGTCGAAGAGGAATGAACCTGCTCATCCCATCAACGATTACAGCTCCTACTTTATCGGCAGAAGCAAGCGTCACCGGAGACAAAGCAGTCATTCCAATTATATTAGCGTAGAAGCAACGCTGGGTAAGTGCGAATTGCCCCAATCGCCCGATCAAAGTTGCCAAGAAAAAACGAGTTAGGGCAGGATGGAGTTGTTGGAGAGAAAGTATTAAAATTAAGAATATAAGGTTGTGGTCAGATTTTCCCGATAGGAGCGAAAGTGGTGTATTTAAGAGAGAAGGGTAGTGGTGAAACATAGGAGTTCAGTGTGTTCAAGGAATTGGTTTAGGACGAATCCGGAATGTGTGTGGGTTCCTTTAATTAGTTGCTCCAGATCGTTGAGAATGCTGGATGATTCCGGCTCCTCCCCACCTAAATCGGTATGAGAGGACCAACCATTCAGTTTTGTGTGTTACATTGAAATCCCCTAACTAGAGGACCTCAGTATTTGGATGAGAAAGATATAACAGTCTCGTGAGAAGCAGTAAGGTAATCAAAAAAGGCGTGAAAGTCTGTCTGTTAGGCAGAACGAGTAGCAGAAGCATAAGGATATTGTAGTAGAAGGAAGAAAGATTTTAAGCCAAGAATATCGAAGTTAGGAGATTCAAAATTCTCAAGAGACGTGTTACGGAAGTGTTTATGTTTACATAGGCAGATACTCCAACCCTTCAGAGGGAAATTATGAAATAAGTTATAGTTGGAATATATTAAACGAGTTAGATAGAGATGAATTCTTAGCCATCTGGGTTCAGAACAAAAGCAAAAAGATTGAGGGTTAGAGTTAGAGAGGTGGGTATTCCACGGATCAAAGTTAGAGTGCAGCCAACGGATGTTGGTGAAAGTTCAAATGAAAGCCCGCGCCTGCGCAAATCCGCCATCATACACGCACACACAGTCACGACAACAAAAAAGAGCAACAGACAGAAACAAACAGACAAAACCCAAAAGAGAAACGAGGATAAAGTTATTCGTAAGCTAAACCTAAATTAAACCTGGAAATTAAAAATACGGCTAAAACCTATATTTACAGTAAATATCTAAAAATATGAATAATCCAGAAAGTTCAAAAACGCTCGCACACACTCTCACACTCTCAAAAAAATTGAATACAAAAAAGAAAAAAAAAATACCATTGATCAACTAAAAAAGTGGAAGCTAAAAACTGTATAAATTATAATAACGGATATTCAAATACGTAAACGCCAAAAAACTAAGTTAAAAAGATGTCGAGGAAAAAAATAAAAAATAAAAAAACATAACCTAGTACTAGCTAAACTACGTATTGCTTTCAACTGCCCAATCCTAAAAACTAACTATAAGTATCTAACATAACTAAAAAAGCTTCAAATTCAAAAATTAAAAACGGATAACATCTTTATAAGGTTACATCAGATTCTTCACATATTAAAACCATAATAGTTAAAAACCACTTAAAAACAGGGCATCACTTAATATACAAAATTGACTCAAAATTATCTTCCAAAATACCAAAACGAATAAACTACACAGCATTCCATTGGAGCTCGATAAAACACAACCTGTCCCACTCAACGCACACTATAAAGCACTATATATATAATATATATATATATATATATATATATATATACATATAATATATAATCGTTATTAGAAGTACGTATATTATATATAATATATAATATATATATATATATATATATAACTAATGACATAATCTATTATATGTTATATATATTATATATATAATATAATATATATATATAATATATATATATATAGGCCGCCTCCTAGAAGAGCCACAATCCATATCTCAAAACTACTACAGCTACCGGGAAAAAGGAATACATTGCTGGAATGCCTGGAAAATTTTAACGGAGGAAACTGTAAAAAGAAAAAAAAAAAAAAAGTAAAAAAGGAGGAAAAATATATCTCGAAACTACAAAAAGCTACAGGGAATGAAAATACATTTTTGGAATCCTTGTAAATTTGGTTCGGAAAATGTAAAAAAAAAAAAAAAAAAATTAAACATAAAAATTGGCTATTTTTGTTGAGGGGGGGTGCCTGGGACGAATAGTTTAATATAAAAAATATGAGTGTATAATAGAGGAGCACTGAGACTTATATATAATATATATATAGATGAGATACAGAGGGTTGATACTACCTGTACACCGGGTTGAATTATATGTAATAGCATAGGTAGAGCACATATGATGGTAGTGTCCACACGTGTATATATATAATTAGCTAACCTATATATATAGTAGGTGAGAGTAGTAAGGAGGACTAGGCGAAATAGAGAGAGGAGTAAGTCGAGTTGATGACGAGTTTGTCCAGGATATTACAAACAGGCAATGTTAGGGGCTCGAGC
The DNA here is from genome assembly GCA_015478945.1 of Trachelipus rathkii. Lineage (NCBI taxonomy): Eukaryota > Metazoa > Arthropoda > Malacostraca > Isopoda > Trachelipodidae > Trachelipus > Trachelipus rathkii. The sequence goes on from JABUQX010035106.1 coordinate 10,118, forward strand.
CGAGTGAACTTCAGCGAGGGAACCGCTTTTAGCTCATAGACCCAGTTAGGTCGCAGGGGCGGAGAACCCCGCGACACCCAAATACCCAGAGCGGGGGTTCCGTGAGTAACGAGAAGGGGGGGACACATTAGAAGGTCCTAAAGTGCCAGTAGGATATCCGCTCGCCGAGCAGCCGCACCGACTTTGCATGAAACGCGTATATAACGAGCCCTTGAAGCGCGCGGTAGAGTTGTCGTTCTCACTCACGAAAAAAAAGCAAAATTTAATAGAAAGAGTTCTAATTATAGTTTTATGTATATATGGATAGGTCTAAGAGAGGGATACACCCACTACAGTCAGTATTACTATCACAATGAGAAAACAATAATTTTTTTTTTCTTTTATTTTTTTATACGAAAATTTTACGAGGATCCCAAAAATGTATTCCTTTTTGCTGTAGCTATTGTGTTTAGTTTTTGAGATATATATATATTTTTTTTTTTATTTTTATTTTTTTTTTATTTTTTTACATTACCCGCAGCTAATTGGAACCACATTCCAGCAATGTAGTTCTTTTTCCTGTAGCTGTTTTTAGGTTCTCTCTCGTATATATTATGCGACGTGGTTTGTGTCTTCTGACACGCAGGATCTATAGTTAGAATCAGAATATATTATAAATATATATATATGATAGTAGTAGGCCAACTATATATAGGAGTAGTATATAAGTGAATATATAGGATATGATATATATATAGTATATATATATATATATATTATATATATATATTTAGAGCAGACTCAATCTTCGTATGCCTCGTGCTTTAGCAGCGAGTATCATTATAGAAACGATTCGATTCTTCTACAAATTTCGTATAGTTACGGATAAATTCTCATATTTTTTTGCGAAAATTGGTCATATGAAAGAATATATTATATAATACATATAAAAGATTGTGTAAAGTTACACAAAACAGTGTAAGAATCATCAACCAATATAGTAATAAAGGTATTTTTTCGAGTCAATTATAAAGGGTGACACAGCTAGTGCTTCTCGCGTAGTAGAGAAGAGAGAGAGGAAGATCTGCGTAAAAGACCGTATAGCACTAATCGCGATATACGCACAATTTTAATTTTTTTTAAAACTTGTATTAACAAGTTTATCTAATAAAAACGCTCGTTTTAATTTTTAAAAAATTTAAAATAAACATTTCCTTTGTTCTTAATGACATTTCAAAATAACGCCCAAAAACATAATATTTAAATTAATACGATACAGACCAATATGTGCGGATAGGGAGAATATGTTTATATTGTTTTGCCGTTTGGGCAATCTCTTTTGTTACATTTTCATTTTTCCACAGGCATGAAAGTTTGCCATTTCCTAATGGAGAGACAAATTAGCAATCTTTATATTTACAATTTACATATCTAGATCACTCTTACGAGTATTTACATGATTTGCATTCGTCTGTAAAAAAATTCTGTATAAGTAATGTATATTGTGGGTGCCATCAGCAACGCGAAGCCAAGGGTACTGAGAGAGTAGTCAGGTTTTGTATAAGTCGTCCTAAATCCATATTTCTGCAAACTTGCTATCTTCGCTCGATCTCACTGACATGTCTCTCTCGTTCGCTCTGCTTGCGATGGTGCTTGATAATCTCATTGTCGTCTCTCTGTCTCATGGATATAGTGAAGCTATTGTAATTATCATATAGGAGTCGAATTTAATTATATGTTAGTAATATATATAACAGATCCTTAATGTAGAACGTAGAAGTGCACGTATATATATATATATATAGATCACCGCTTATATATATGACGGATCTTTCACACACCGAAGATGAGTAGATGTAGTGATAATCTGTTATGTATACACACTACAGAAGCATGAATGTTATAATGGCGAGATTATATATAGGGTATATCGAACTAGTATATTAAAGGAAGTAACGCGTAATGTATATTATATATATATATATATAATTAATATTATATATTATAGTATATTATATATATTATAATATAATATATATTATATATATATCATATATACATATCTCATATATATATAACTAGTATATATATATATATATATATATATATTATATATATATATATATATATATATATATATACTCACTGTTTAAATTTAAAAAATATTATTTAATATATATAGTATATATAATCAATATATATTATGAATAGTATATATATATAATGCGATAGGTCAGTGTATTAGGCGTTTAGTACGATGAATAGAGTAGTTTTATAACCTCACGTCATAGCTTAATAATACTGGTGAATATATATATAATATACTTACCGCGTATATGTAGTTAGTGAATACATGTTTATGAGCGAACACTATATATAGTATATTATATAGATGAATAGTATATATATATTATATATATATATATATTATATTAATATCTAAAATATATCTATATATATTATAGAGTTATGTATCTATTATCTAGTTCGACGGAGAGAAGGAGTTATATATAAGTGTTAACATATAAGTGATAGTAATTAAAGCTTATACTGGATATGCCCAGGCACAGGTAAGTATATCACCAGCTGGACAGATAGAGTAAATCACTACGTATATATGTCGTATATATATTAGTCAGTGAATACTCACTCACTATATAGTGTACACGTAGTGGCAGAGTATATTGCGGATGCTTAATCGGTAGAGCGGTAATATCGTAGGTTAGTGCATGGGCCGCAATGAAATGAGGTATGATAAGTGGAGATAATAGGAGTGAATAACTAACGGATAAATTGTATATATATATATATATATATATATATTAATAGTGACGGTATCGACTCTATATGTCATAGTATATGATTCAGTTCATATAGCACTCACACCTACTATATATATATATATATATATATATTATATATATAAAGTATATAATATATATATATATATATAATCAGTGATGGGCGAAATCCGGCAACTTTTGGATTCGAATCCGAATCCGATCCGTGTTTGTGGGCAATGTTCGATCCGAATCCGAATCCGAAATCCAGCACCTTCGGATCCGAATCCGAATCCGAATTCGTGTGTGTGTGAAAATTCTCGAATCCGAATCCAAATCCGAATCCATGTAAAAAGCTTGAATCCGAATCCGAGATCCGAATTCCGGATTCGAATCCCTGTCAATGATTTTTACAAATTAAATACAAACAAACAGCCAAATATGACATTTTCTTTTCAAAATATAAACAAAAAATGGTTTTTTTTTTTGTCATTTTTATTATTTTTTTTACGCTTGATTTAATAACATATTTATTTCCCACACAGTTAATTAATCTTTTATATATATATATATATATATATTATTATATATATATATTATTATATATATATATGTGACTATATATATATATATTATACTAATATATATAAGTATATATATATATATATACTATTAAATTATATATATATTATATAGGTTTATTATATATGGCGGTGTCACAGGGGGTGTGTTGCAGGTGGGGGGGCATAAGGCCAAAGGCTCGGGCAGGCTGTGCCCCCCTAGAAGTGTTTTTATTGTCTTGCGATACAGAAGTTTTTGGAGTACCAGCCTTACAATTCATATGGTTTTCATTTCCTACGTGTCTAAAGGGAACAAGCTTAATATACAAAAGGAAGGTCAGTTTGTGTAATTTTTCTATACTCTTTTTAACGTTGTTAAAATTGGTAGTATCGTTAATTCGCTATACTAGATCCAAGACTTTTTAATTAGGCCCCTCGCCTACTTTTTGGCATAATATATATATATATATATTATATTATATATATATATTATATATAATATATATATATATTATATATACTATATATATATAATTATAATCATATATATTATATAATATATTATATATATATATGGCCGCCTCTAGAAGAGCCACAATTCCATATCTCAAAAACTTAATCAGCTTATACAGGGAAAAGGAATACATGTTTGGAATCCTGGTAAAATTTTAGTGAGGAAAATGTAAAAAAAAAAAATTAATAATATCTAAAAAAAACTGCAATAACCCTACAGGGAAAAAGGAAATACTTTTTGGAATCCTTAGTAATTTTAGTTAGGAAATGTAAGAAAAAATAATAAATAAAAAAATCCAAAGTGGGCAGACATATAGCCGGGGGGGGTACAGAGTATATATATACTTAAGTATATATATATATATATATATATATATAATATATATATAGAAATATATATGTATTTGTAAAGTTGATTACAACGGCAAATTGTAGGGGCTCGAAGCGAACGGGGAACACAGGGGGGGACGTTTTCCCTACCCCGTAGGGGAGGGGCGGAGGAACCCCGCGACAACCCAAAAACCAAAGACGCGGGGGTTTCCGGAGACCCTTCGGAGGGGGGGGGGGGAGAATGAGTCCTACTCCGTAGTTTCCCCGGAAGGCCGGAGAGATCCCGACTCCTGTTCATCGGGCAGTAACACCTTGGGGGTATTCTTTAGTTAAAAAAAATTAAACTATGCTAAAAGTCTATTTAATTTTAACGAGTAACGTATAAAAGGTCTTTAATAGGCTTTCTCCTCATATACTAAATTATTAACAATCAACTTTTGTTTTTTACATTTCCTACTATATTATTTTAACCAGGCATTCCAAAATGTATTATTTTTCCCTGTAGCTATTGTAGTTTTTTAGATATGACTTTTTTTTTCCTTACTAAAATTTTACCAAGATTCCAACAATGTATTTCTTTGCCCGGTAGCTGTTGTAGTTTTTGATATGGATTGTGCCTCTTCTAGAGGCTGACCATATATATATATAATTATATGATATATATATATTATATATTATATATAATATTATATATTATATATATATATATATATATTATATATATATATATTATATATATTTATATATATATATAGGCTTATATATATATAGTATATATATTTATATATATATATATATAAAAAATATAATATATATATATATATGATATATAATATATATATATATATATAATAGGGGAGAGATATATTATAATATATAAATATATATATATTATTATATATATATATAATATAATAAGAATATATATAGTTGATATATATATATATATATATAGATTAGATATATATATATATATATATATAGTTATATATGTTTAATAATATCAATATATATAAATTATATATTACGTAATATGATATATTATAATCAATAGTATAGATGAATATAAAGAGTGGTAGTTATATATTTAGTATATAGTATATATATTTATCTACATCATGCAACAGCAAGCTGCATCACGCAAGTGTTTAGAGAGAGCCCTTGTACGCATGATGCAAGGATTATCACGCACAAACCATTCCATTGATAGGAGTATACCAGGCCACAGGAAAAGGGCGCCTTTTCAGTTTGCATTCAGTACATAAGACCGCGCAGTGTCAGTCGTCAATTCCTGCATGGCTATGATATTGAATCGCGAAAGTATCAGCCTGACGGATGTATAAGCCAGTTGTAAATGCTCTCAAATCCAAGACCTTGAATATCGTCAAAACCTCGCAGTACATTCAACACATTGTGGAAATGGGAAATGGCTAGGAGCCATCGGAAAGATGAAGAAAATAATCACCGATGAAGTGTTAACAGAAGCTAATACAAATCGCCGAGCAACTGGGACTTGAACATGAATATACCACGAATTGTTGAGAGGACAGCAATCCTGCAGCCCGCAGGATAAGTCAACAAAAGAGAGACTCGGGTGAGATAGATTTATAATGTTTCGTCATTATCTGGATTCAAAACATCTCTTCTGGAAATACGGATTGCTACTGGAAAAATACACCGTGCGAGTGAAACAAATTAGCATCCCTTTCCAACATGCTACTCAGTAAAAATGCGATGAGTTAATAGAAAAGACAGCTTGCATTTTTATAGTTTTACCACTGTAGAAAGCATAGAAGAAGAGCTTAGAACTTTGGTAAAAATTTGGAAAGGACAAGAAACTGAGTAGTGAAGAACTAAAAGATCTTGGTTGTTCTCCCAAGTCTTAAAGGAGACAGAACCTTTCTCTTTCTTTCCGTCGACGAAAAGGCTTTGATGATACTACTCGCTCAGCCATGCACCACCAGTACAGTAGAGCTCTCTTTAGGCACTCTGCGAAGGATAAAGACTTGGCTTCTAAGTACTATGGAAGATGACAGGTTAAACGGGCTGGCTTATGATGAGTGTGCACAGAAAATTTGTTTGACAATTTTGATTATTTTATTCAAACAGTACTTGATAAATTTGCCTTAAACCCAAGGAAATTACTTTTTTAATATCAATTTTGCCACTGCTCTATATTGTGAATTTCCCATCATTGCATATTGTATTTGGTATTCTATTATTTTTAATAAAATATTTTATTTTTAAATATTCATCATTTAATTATCGATTAGGAAGTGACCATTTTGAATATTCGAAAAATTATATTTTATTTCCATATATCGTGTAAAATTATTTCTTTCTGGGTTATATAATATATATAATAGTATATGGAATATAGTCCATAGTATTGTAGTATATGGTCTATTGTAGTATATTGTACACGAGTAGTTGGTAGTGGTATACTATAGTTATTTGTATTGGTATATTATATTTTATATTTTTTTTGTAACGGTTAAGTTAAAGTAATTATTATAAAATTTGTGATAAAATTTGTGATAAATATACTCGGTGTAGGTTTTCTTTTTTTCTTTTGTGTAATAAAGGTAAATAATATATATAATATTATAATAAATATATATTATATTATATATATATATATATATTATATTATATATGAAATATTTATGTATATATACTATATATATTTATATATATATAAAATATAAATATGTATATATATATATATATATATATATAATATATATATATATATATTACAATATATAAATATATAAATATTTTCTCCATTGCTTCAGTTGTATATTGATGCCACAGAGAAGGGTGAAACAAGAACTCAAGCCAAAAACATTTTAAATAAAATGGAGGAACTAGAATTTATGATAATGTTATATTTGTGGGGTTATTTGCTGGATGAATTTCACAAGGTTAGTCAGTCACTGCAAGACACAAAAATTAGCCTAGATGTATGTAGTAAATTATATGCTTCACTTTCTGATTTTGTTAAAGGTTCCAGAAATCTAATTAATAATTTTGAAAAACAAGCAAAGGACAAATTGACAGATGTTGATTATAATAAAAGCAGATTTAAAAGGAGGCTTATATGCGAAGATGATGCTTTAGAGAATCTTCCGCCAAGAGACAAGTTCAGAATCAAAACATTTATACCTGTGATGGATGCATTAGAATCAAATTTGGCACAAAAAGCATCAGTATACAATGATGCTGCAAAAATATTTTCCTTTTTAACAAAATTAGATGCTACAGAAGAAGAGATTCGAAAAGGAGTTAATACATTAAGTAGTTAGAGTGTAATATTGGAGGCCGGAAGTAAAACCGGAAGTAAACGATCGACCGCCCGAAACCGGAAGTAAAACCGGAAGTAAATTTTCGCCTTTCTATCGACGAAAAAAACCGACAGGTTTTTTTCGAAATAATAAAATTAATTAAAAAAAAATTAATAAATAAATTAATTAATTAATTAAGTAATTAATTAATTAATTAATTAATAAATAAATAAATAAATAAAAAATAAATAAATAATAAATAATAAAAAAATAAAAATAAAAAAAAAAAAAAAAAAAAAAAAAAAAAAAAAAAAAAATTAAAATAAAATTAAAAAATAAAATTAAAATAAAATTAATATATATATATATATTATATATATATATATATATATATATATATATATATAATATATATATATATATATATAATATATATATATATATATAATATATATATATATATATCTATATATATATATATTATATATATATATAATATATATATATATATATATATATTACTATATATATATATAATATAATATATACATACACAACACCACACAAAACAACCACACACACACACACACAACACACACACACACACACACACACAACACACACTACAACACATCTAAAAAATACGTCATACAAAGTAAAAATATACAACACGCACCGCACCAGCACGCACACCGCACACGCACACGCACACGCACACGCACGCACACACACACTAGTAGTTGAGTAAGGATATTGGAGACCGCTGGAAATCCTGGAAATCCTGGAATCCTGGAAACTGGAAAATGGAAATGGAATTCCTGGAAATCCTGGAATCCTGGAAAATGGAAAATGGATTCCTGGAAACTGGAAAATGGAAATGGATTCCTGGAAACTGGAAACTGAAAAAATAAAAAATAAATAAATAAATAAAAAATAAATAATAATAAATAAATAAATAAATAAATAAATAAATAAAAAAAAAAAAAAATAAAAAAAAAAATAAAAAAAAAAAAAAAAAAAAAAAAAAATAAAAAAAAAAAAAATAAAAAAAAAAAAAATTAAACATTTTTATTCTTTTTAAGTTTATAACTTAAAAAAAATTACGTTTTTTATATAAATCAAACAGCCTCTAGAGCCTCCTGAGCCTCTGGAGCCTCTGGAGCCTCTTGAGCCTCTTAAGCCTCCCCAGCCTCCTCAGCCTCCCCCACCTCACGCCCCTCCCCATCTATGATCTAATGATTCATGTCATATTTTGTATAACATATCAACAAAACTTTCATTTATTTTTGTTTTATATGTTTTAACAGTTTGTTTTTACTAAAATTTATGCTTTTCATATTTATAAGTCGAGAAATTTGTTGGTTTTTTACAATACCTAAACCTGTAAATCAAGTAAATCTAACCACCTACCCTCCCTCCTCCCTACCCCAATTCCTGAAACTATTTTTACATTAACCATATACAATAATTTAACAAAATTTTTTATCATAACATTGGACTGATTATTATACTGATCAATTGAATATATGCTAGCGTAAGAAAGTTTTCACATCAATATGCTAACGTGTCATAATCAGAACTAAGAGTATAATGTACAACGACAAACCTAACACATCTTAAACATGAATATTCATTTAACATTAACAAAGTTCCGTACTTAACATCAGTAAAGTAACTAACATTGAGAGCAGAACGTAATCTGCTTACACTTTTTTTAAACATATCACTGATATTTTTACATTAACAGTAACATTTAACAAAAATTTATCACAACATTATGTAAGTATCATACTGACAAAGAATATAATGCTAAGTAACAAAGTTTTCAACAACATAAGCAAACATAGCATCAACTGAACTAGGGAATATAATGTGCAACGACAGACTTAACATACCTTTACATGAATAAGTGCAGTCAACATTAACAATCAGTTCATTCTTAACAACAGGAAAAGTAACCAGCACTACATACAGAACGTAACCTACTCACACTTTTTTCCAACATATCGCTATTATTTTATATTAACAAAGTAACATTTAACAAAAATTTAATCATAACTAACCTAATTATATGACTGACCAACAAATCGCTAGCCGCAGCAAAGATTTACATCAAATAAAGCTAACATATCATACCTACCTAAGAATAATAATATACAGAGACAAACTACAACTTACTTATGCATAGAATAATGTCGCTAACATTAACAAAGTTCCATACTTAACAACAGTAAAGTAACTACCGTAGCATACAAAAACGTAACCTGTTCACACGTTTTCAAACATATCTCTAACATATCATTACTATTTTCGCATTAACATGGTTATATTTACCATTAATCGTAGCCCTAATTATCATACGAATCAAACGAATATATGCCAACGTAACAAGTTTTGGCTTAAACATAAAGCACATATCAATAGTCTGAAGCAAAGAATATAACATACAACGAAAAACCTAACACAGGCTTAAGGCACAGGTAAACTGCTAATATAAGCAAAAGTTTCATACTTCACCAACAGTAAAGTAATACTAACACGCATAACAGAAACGAACAGGCACGAAGCTGATGAGGTAAATATTCATTTAAACAAATCAGTATAGCGATGTGTTTGTTTATTTTCTTTTTAATTTTTTCTCTAAAACTTTTTGTTTTTAAAAACTTTTATTTATTTTTAATTTCATTTCTTTAAAACTTTTTGTTTTTAAAAACTTTTGTTTATTTTTAATTTTATTTCCTTAAAACTTTTTGTTTTTTTTAAAAAAACTTTAATTTTAATTTTATTTCTTTAAAACTTTTTTGTTTATACTAAAATTTTTACACTCTCAAGTTTTTATCGACGTAAAAAATTGTGTTTTTACATACCCTAAAACGTTAAACAGTGAATCAGTAAATCAAACCACCCCTCCTTCCTCCCTCCCCTACCCGTTCCAACCCTGATCTATTGAGGTCATTAGAAATCTATTGATCTTTGAAGGCTAATTGATCTTTGACTCAAGTCATATTTAGAGTATCATTTTGGATAAACATAGCGTAAAAATGTTCTTTTTATACTAACCTCGAATATATGCTGGCTAACGTAACAGTTTTCACATCAATAAAGCTAACATAAACATAACCTGATGTAAGTAATCTAATGATACAACATCAACAATCAAACCTAACTACCTTAAACACGAATAAACAGTCACCATTAACACATACCATACTTAACAATAGGAAAGTAACTGACGCAGCTTACAAAACGAACCCTATTCACACTTTTTTTCAAAACACTAGTCTAACAAATCACTGTTATTTTACATTAACATAGTAAATTTAACAAAATTTATCATAACCTAACCTAATTAATCATACTGACCAACGAATATATGCTAACGTGACAACGTTTTTACATTAAATTAGGACTAACATAATAACCTGAACTAAGAAATATGTAACATCAGTCAAACCTAACACATCTTAAACATGAATAATTAGTTAACATTAACAAAGTTTCATACTTAACAACAGTAAAGTAACTAACATTGCATACAGACCGTATCCAATTCACACTTTTTTCAAACATATCTCATAACATATCATTGTTATTTTTACATTAACATAGTAACATGTAACAATAAGTTAACCTAACTTATCTCTATTATCATATGAATCAAACACAATTACTGCTAACGTAACAAGTTTTCACATCAATAAGCTAACAATATCATATCTGAACTATAGAATACATAACGCACAATGAAAACCTACAAATACCTTAATGATCGAATGAATGGTTAACAATAAACAAAGTTCCATACTTAACAACACTAAAGTAACTAACAATGGCATACAGAACGACGTGTACGAAGCTGATTGTGTTTCCTGTTTCACCACTAGAGTTATCAGATACAATCGAGAATTGTTCAATAGTCCTTCCACTTTCGAAACATACTCAGATACTATGATTCTTCGGTTGGTACGTTTTCGAAACATTAAGCAATACATTGATTCTTGTTTTGTCACAGGTCGACATAACAAATTTATTAAAACATTTTAATTTTTACCTAATGTCTTTGTTTTATAACAACTCTTAAATTTTTGTTTTTTAATTTTAATTTCTTTAAAACTTTTTTTGTTTTTTTTTTTAAACTTTTAATTTTTAATTTTATGTCTTAAAACTTTTTGTTTTACTAAAAACTTTAATTTTAATTTTTTTCGTTAAACTTTTTGTTTTTTACTAAATTTGTTATTCTTTTTTATTTTTATAACGTAAAAAATTGGTGTTTTTACATACCCAAAGCAGTAAATCAGTAAATCAGTAAATAGTAAATCAGTAAATCCGTAAATCAGTAAATTCAGTAAAATCAACCACCTACCTCTAAATCCTCCTATCCATGCGTGAATATTTGATCTATGATGCTATTGATCTATGAGCTATTGATTCAAGTCCATTTTTTTAGTAATTTAATGTTTTACATACCTAACACACCTTACGGCATGAGTAAACTACTAACATTACAAAGTTCCATCCAACTTAACAACAGTAAAGTAACTAACATAAGCATACAAAAAACGTAACCTATTCATAAACTTTGTCAAGCATATCTCTAACATATCAATGTTAATCTTACATTAACTTGGTATATTTAAAAAAAATTTATCATAACCTTCTCTAATTATCATAACAGACCAACGAATATATACTAGCATAACAAAGTTTTTTACAATTAACATAATAATATTTAACAAATTTATCATACCTTAACAAAAATTTATCATAAACCTTAACAAAATTTATCATAACTTAACTACTATCTATCATAATTCCCAACGAATAATTGGAAACATATCAAAGTTTTATCCAAACATAACATAAAATAAGTTCATTGAATAAAATATCATAGTAAAGTGTAATAGTTTACGGATCCTAAAGCAGTAAAGCAGTAAATCAGTAAATCATCCAACCAACCGTCTCCATCCTTGATCTATGAATCTATTGATCTATTGAACTATTGAATCAGGTCACATTTCGAGTATCATTTTGGGTAAACATATCATTAAAAATAAGTTCTTTATATACTAACCAACGAATATTTGCTAACGTAACAAAGTTTTCACATTAATAAATACTTAACACACAGCAGCCGAACGAATAAACAGCCATCATTAACAACTTTACCAATAAAGCGAACATAGGGGAAGTAAAACAAGTTTTCATTTTTATAACATATTTTCATTGAAGAGTTATATAAATACATAAAACACATAAGTTTATTTTAAATATATTAATTCATCTAAACAGGAGACATGGGATTCAACATAAACTGAGCATGTTCTATATATCTCTCCAGAGATTCAACCCCCTTTGAAGTAAACAAGAATATGACGTACGAACGAACCATGTCAGTTCAAAAGTGCATATAATCTAGCTAGACAACAACAACTATAACAATAAACATGTTTACTAGAAGTAACATTATATAAAATAAATTTATATAATATTACTATATATACATATATACATTACACATTTTAGTAGATTTTATCAATAATAATAATAATAATAATAATAATAATAATAATAATAATAATAATAATAATAATAATAATAATAATAATAATAATAATAATAATAATAATAATAATAATAAAAGTAATATATATAATAATAATAATAATAATAATAATAATAATAATAATAATAATAATAATAATAATAATAATCGTGACAGGATATATATTATATACATATTTATCTCAATGTTCATCACATACGTATAGTTTTTTACGATGACGCAAGATCTAAATACGCTAAATCTTTACACAAAAACCATTCATTTTCAGCGTTATACCTAAGATATTTTTTCGCTTCCTCGATACCATCACAGAGTACATATGTTAAAAGTTCACGTTCAGACACTAAAATTTGTTTACTAGATAGATCGGCTTGGTAAATACTTCCGTACCAATGTTTTCTAAACAGATAGACGAATTTCTGTACATCTATAGAATTTAAGAAGCGTTCAATGATAGTCTCAGAATCATCAACCAGCATTTTCTTGAATGCGTAATATTCCCGGTATAACATGTAATGTGCAACAGTTACATAATTAGACAGCATTGCCGAATTCTTAGTTTGCGTTATTACCCTCCTACAAACCTCCGACAGATATTTTAGCTGTTTTAATCCAGAAATACAGATTCTACGAGCCGTAGGTTTAAATACGCCTGTTTTATTACACATTTTCCATACTCGAACCTCCATTCGGTGTGAAATTATAGACTTAGAAAAAGAGAGAGTAAGGTGGCTGACTTTATGACACCCTCTTCTGCTAATATTCGTTTTCGGTGAGTCTACTAAAACTTCGGCAGAGTTTGAGTAAGCCTTAACCCATTCAGCAGCGTGGTGACATATACAGAGTAGTTCTTCTGTACTCATAAAAATACGTTTGTTACTAGAGTATACAGATTGATTAATACACGTGAAAAATTCAGACCCGTTAGGGTTTCTTTATAAGATTGAAACCCCACACCCTGGGATCTTGATCACCCATTGTATAATGTCTTGTATATAGGTATATCTGTTAAGACGTAACATGATGCACACTTAGTGAAAATAGAACACTTTTTAAACAGAACACAACCTCCTAATGCTTTCAAGTCCACAACGATTATGACGCTAAATAAGTCTCAGGAGAAAAGATAATATAAAATTACGGGTGCAAACACAAGCCTAAGGGCTAAGGAGTATTATATATATATATATATATATAAAATTCGTCTATATATATAATATATATAATATATAATATATATATATATATATATATATATATATATATATTTCAGAGAAAAGGTACAACACATTCATGTTTATACAAAAGCTAACAGGAATACTGAACCTAACCTAAACGGTAACCTAACTGAACACATGCATCGTCAGGAATTACTCTCTCTTTTTAAGTCTATCATATCACACCGAATGGAGGTTCGAGTATGGAAAATGTGTAATAAAACAGGCGTATTTAAACCTACGGCTCGTAGAATCTGTATTTCTGGATTAAAACAGCTAAAATATCTGTCGGAGGTTTGTAGGAGGGTAATAACGCAAACTAAGAATTCGGCAATGCTGTCTAATTATGTAACTGTTGCACATTACATGTTATACCGGGAATATTACGCATTCAAGAAAATGCTGGTTGATGATTCTGAGACTATCATTGAACGCTTCTTAAATTCTATAGATGTACAGAAATTCGTCTATCTGTTTAGAAAACATTGGTACGGAAGTATTTACCAAGCCGATCTATCTAGTAAACAAATTTTAGTGTCTGAACGTGAACTTTTAACATATGTACTCTGTGATGGTATCGAGGAAGCGAAAAAATATCTTAGGTATAACGCTGAAAATGAATGGTTTTTGTGTAAAGATTTAGCGTATTTAGATCTTGCGTCATCGTAAAAAACTATACGTATGTGATGAACATTGAGATAAATATGTATATAATATATATCCTGTCAGAGTGATGTTATGAACACTAATATAATTATTATTATTATTATTATTATTATTATTATTATTATTATTATTATTATTATTATTATTATTATTATTATTATTATTATTATTATTATTATTATTATTATTATTATTATTATTATTATTATTATTATTATTATTATTATTATTATTATTATTATTACCTTTTTGTTTTGTTTTGTCTAAGCACGTTTCACGTCAATTTGGCTGTGTAGGTCTCCTTTGTATACATATATTACCACAGTAAAAATGTTTATTGTTATAGTTGTTGTTGTCTAGCTAGATTATATGCACTTTTGAACTGACATGGTTCGTTCGTACGTCATATTCTTGTTTACTTCAAAGGGGGTTGAATCTCTGGAGAGATATATAGAACATGCTCAGTTTATGTTGAATCCCATGTCTCCTGTTTAGATGAATTAATATATTTAAAATAAACTTATATGTTTTATGTATTTATATAACTCTTCAATGAAAATATGTTATAAAAATGAAAACTTTTTTACTTCCCCTATGTTCGCTTTATTGGTAAAGTTGTTAATGATGGCTGTTTATTTGTCTGGTTGCTGTATGTTAGCTTTATTTATGTAAAAACTTTGTTACGTTAGCAAATTCGTTGGTTAGTATAATAAAGAACTTAGTTTTTATGATATGCTTTAACCCAAAATGAATACCTCGAATGTGACTGATTCAATATTCAATAAGATCAATGATCATGGAAGGGTGAGGAGGGGTGGCTGGTGGATGATTTACTGATTTACTGCTTTACTGCTTTAGGATCCGTAAACTATTACACTTTATATGATATTTTATTCATGAACTTATTTTATGTTTATGATTTGGATAAACTTTGATATTTTGCAATTATTCGTTGGGAATTATGATAGTTAGGTAAGGTTATGATAAATTTTTGTTAAGGTTATGATAAATTTTTGTTAAATATTATTATGTTAATGTAAAAAAACTTTGTTATGCTAGTATATATTCGTTGGTCTGTATGATAATTAGAGAAAAGGTTATGATAAATTTTGTTAAATATTACCAGTTAATGTTGAATTAAACATTAATATTTTAGAGATATGCTTGACAAAGTATGTATAACGTTTTTGTATGCTATTTAGTTACTTTACTGTTGTTAAGCGTGGAACTTTGTTAATGTTAGTAGTTTACTCATGCGTAAGGTGTGGTAGGTATGTAAAACATTACAATTTTACTAAAAAATGACTTGAATCAATAGCTCAATAGATCAATAGATCAATAGATCAATAGATCACGGATGGATAGGAGGATAGAGTAGGTGGTTTGATTTACTGATTTACTGATTTACGGATTTACTGATTTACTGATTTACTGATTTACTGATTTACTGCTTTTGGGTATGTAAAAACACCAATTTTAGTTAATAAAAATAAAAGAATAATTTTTTAGTAAAAACAAAAAGTTTTAATGAAATAAAATTAAAAATTAAAAGTTTTTAGTAAAAACAAAAAGTTTTAAAGACATAAAATTAAAAATTAAAAGTTAAAAAAAAAAACAAAACAAAAGGTTTTAAAGAAATAAAATTAAAAAACAAAAAATTTTAGAGTTGTTATAAAACAAAGACATTAGCTAAAACATAAAATGTTTTTAATAAATTTGTTATGTCGACCCTGTGACAAACAAGAATCAAATGTATAGCTTAATGTTTCGAAAACGAACCAACCAAGAATCATAGGTATTGAGTAATGTTTCGAAAAGTGGGAGGAGTTTGAACAATTTCTCGATATGTATCTGATAACTCTAGTGAAACAGGAACCACATCAGCTTCGTACACGTTCGTTCTGTATGCATTGTTAGTTACTTTATGTTGTTATAGGAACTTTGTTATTGTTAACCATTCATTCGATCAATCATAAGGTATTTTAGGTTTTGTCATTGTGCGTTATATTCTTATTGTTCAGAATATGATATGTAGCTTTAATTGATGTGAAAACTTTGTTACGTTAGCATATATTTGTTGATTCTTATGATAATTAGGATAAGTTGGTAACTTTTGTTTAAATGTTACTATGTTATGTAAAAATAACAGTGGTATGTATAGAAGATATGTTTGAAAAGTGGTGAAAGGATACGTTCTGTATGGCAATGTTAGTTACTTTAACCTGGTTGTAAGTATGAAACTTTGTTATGTTAACTGATTATTTGTGTTTAAGATGAGTTAGGTTTGACTGATGTAATTATATGCTGTAAAGTTTCAGGTTATATGTTAGCTTTATTGATATGAAAACTTTGTCACGTTAGCATATATTCGTTGGTCAGTATGATAATTAGGTTAGGTTATGATAAATTTTTGTTAAATGTTACTATGTTAATGTAAAATAACAGTGATATGTTAGAGCTATGTTTGAAAAAAAAGTGTGAATAGGGT
>JABUQX010035107.1:7500-23146 GCA_015478945.1 Trachelipus rathkii
TATTTTTATTAAAACAACAGACCAAACAAACCTATTATTACTATTTTATTCTTAGTGCCATTTACTGCATGCCTATTATTTAACACACACACACACAACACACACACACACCACACACACCACACAATCTCCATAGGACACTACACTTACACTAACCATAGACCACTTACACTATCCCATAGACCACTTACACTTACCCATTATGACACTTACAACACATAGCACTTACACACATATACCTTACACTCCTATACTTACAACACTTACACTTACACACACTATACATACAACACTCAAATCTTAGAAGCTTAGAAAGACACACACACACACACACACACACACACGCACACACACACACACACACACACACACACACACACACATCCGACAATGACTTTACAGTCATATTTCGCCTTAAATATATGTAATCAAAAATAAAATCAATAAATGGCAAGCCAGATAAATAAAATCAATAATTGGCAACACAGATAAATAAAATAGAAATAAATGGCAACCCAGAAAAATAAAAATGGTAATGAAAGAGTAATACAAATAAATATTTTATTTTAGCAATATATACATATTTCAAAATTATACATTGAAATTAAATATACATATATCAAAATTATACATTGAAATTAACACAATGGAATTAACGTTCCATCATATCCCTGTGCTACAGTGCGGGCACTACCTAGAACAAGATTCCGTTTATTTGATGTATGGCGAAACCTTTTAATACCGTTGATTAAAATGACATTTCCTAGTTTATCGGCCCGCATTTTCATATCAGGAACCTTAACTTCGCGGTAATGGTTTTCGGTATTTACATGTGGTTGGTCTGAGTCATCTAGATTATGGATATCTTTGTGAAGTGAAGATTCATCATCTTCACTCATCATTTGCGTAACGGCTAATGCTGTTACGTCTGTATCCTTGATCATATTGTAGAAGTGATTGTCGTCGTTTAAGACCATCCAATCACGATTCTTAGTTTTTTCGACATCCTTAATCATCTTATCGAAGTTAATCTTCGCCATGCCTTGGAAATTAACTATGTGTTCGGTGTCTTTGTTCAAAGTTAATCCTTTTGCTTTTAAGATGTAAGCATAACTTGAGTCATTCTTCTTTATCCGAATGGCGTAGGATTTAGGGCCAGTGCACACAAAACTATCAGCTATATCTCCAGGCCCTATTTCATCCGTCAGGTTTCCTAAGAATTTTCCAGTATCAGGAATATATTGACCTTTACGGGCTGTGAAAACACAACTGTCGGTATCACAGTAAAGTACGCGTTGACCTAGAGAATCGAGGAGATTATATAGTTCCACCCTAGCGTAGGCGGTGGTAAAGGATGCA
Organism: Trachelipus rathkii; assembly: GCA_015478945.1. NCBI lineage: Eukaryota > Metazoa > Arthropoda > Malacostraca > Isopoda > Trachelipodidae > Trachelipus > Trachelipus rathkii. Next base: position 8,860 of record JABUQX010035107.1, read on the forward strand.
ACAGCTACATTCGTGGCCTTTGCTGTTTTATTAGTGAAGGCAGTGTGTGTGACTTCAACTATATGTTTATCATCCGCTACAATGATATTTCTCACCTCAAGATCAGCTCTCTTCATTAATTCCCAGACCTGTGCATAGCTCGTACAGACTATATCTTCATTCTTTGGAATACGTTGAGCTAGTTTTCCCCATAATGAATTGAGGAGTAGTTTAGCTATATAACGCATTCCAGGATTACTTTTAATATTGTCTGGATCAAGTGTTACACCCTCAATGTCCTTGAAATCTCGCAGGTATTGAAGGAATTCTTCACAGACTTTATCGGTTATACCATCCGGTAACCCCGAAGCCTCAGTCTTCCATTTCAAGAATGTTTTGACGTATTCCCCAAAGATGTCATTTGAAGGTGTAAATTTCCATATTTCATGGATCTTTTTGATCTCATAGCCTTTCTTTACAGCTAATTCCAACTCTGGACTGCAGTATACGCCTTTTAACATACGCTGGTTATCCGTATGTCTGCATTTACCTTCATAGCCACATGCGCTGCATGTTCTACAAAGTGAAAATATTAGCCGATTGTCATGTCGTGCAGGCAGAACAGGAGTGTACACATTCTTAGGCGGTAATACCGAAACATACGAGAGACCGAAATAAGTAGTATTCATTTCTTGGACGAACTTTTCTATGGTAGGAAGATCCCTACCTACGAGTTTCGTAGGCATACCGGCTGGAAAAGGTTTTGTTTTCTGGACATACGGGTACAATGAAGTGAAATCTAGATACTTCAATTGAACACCTTCTGTCGGTGGATAGTAATACACAAAGGGTTCTGTACGGCCGCCGTACAAGGCTTCACCCACCTCTAGTTTCTCATTTGCAAGTTCATTTCCAATTGATTGGACATATCTACCTAACTTCTCAGTTCGTGTTTCATCGTTGTTGTTTACAACAGCGACCTCACACTCTTTTTTCATTTTCGTCCATTCGCACTCCCATATTCTAATTACTTCATACCCTTGTGACTTGTAATCCGCTTCTTGCCTCATGGTTGTACTGTACCTGTCAAGACTTGATTTGCCATGGAGACTTTCTAATCCTTTCTTACATGCTTGGTGACCATGCCATACGCAACCGTGGAAGAGCAAGACAATCTTCTTCATGGTTGTTCCAGTTGGAGGAGAGGTTGTCTGTTATTCAGTTCTATCATTTGTTCATTAACGTTGAGTTGGCGGGACGATAAGAACTCATTAAGGTCAAAGGGTACGTAGTCTTCAGCTGGAATTTCAACGTACCCGTCAGGTCTTAGATACCTGTTTTTGATTTTAAATTTACGCTCGCCACCATTCCTTGCATGTTCGATTCGCCGACCCTTATACATTTCCATGAACGTAAGCCATTTCACACCATCATACGAGTAGTTTGAATCATCAGTACGTCCTATATGGGCCAGTGTATTTTCAGGCATATAGTGCATTTTATATACCATGAATGATAATGCTGCAATGGTGGAACAATCAAGCAGGCAGTCAACTTTATGATCCTTAAGGAAGATTCCCCTGAATTTCTCGAAGGATTGACGTAGAATATTAACATCCTGTTCACAATAAGAAATACATTCCTTCATGATATCGTAGTCCTTATCGTTAAATGTTTGGTACCAACGATCAAAATCTGCCTTTTCACTGTCGGACATGCGATGTGTCTCAAAGGTTTCCTTAGCCGGAATTTTACCCTTGTAATTTATATTCTCAAGGGTAAGAAAACGGTAAGGAAAGAATCCTTTAGAAACCTCACCTGAAAGGCCCATGCACTTAGGGAGTTTTTTCAGCGCACAGGGCATAAACATTAACGTGTCCTTAAACTGGATATTGTGGTTAGCTGTCATAGTTATAATTTTGGTTCCACGTTTCACCGGGTTGGAGGATATGGAATGGACGGTAGGTCGGGCAAGCAGTTTGCTGTAAACAAACTGATTGTCGAACTTACCGCCATTATGAGCTGCAACTAGTATGTTTGACTTCTTGTGTTTTTCAGCAAATCTGAATATATAATTGAGAAAAAGAACGGGGCACTTCTCATACTCTTCTGTTGCTTCCAGATTCAGTTTGAATATTTCAGTCCGAGCCGTACCGCAAGTCTCACATGGTGATGAATTGTCTATTTCCTCCTCCCCGCAGTTATTGCATACTAACATACTCACTAGAATATAGGGAAGCATGTCAGTTTTTACGCGTCCTCCTTCCTCTTCACGCTTATCATGATTATAGGTTTCGATGTCGTAATAGAAGGTAAAGGTGGGCTTACGCTTGGCGAAAGCTTTATCTGTTGGAACCTTGATTTTCTTCATAAAACATTGGTGATTATCACCCTCTATTCCATACTTCTCACTGCAGGTCCCACACTGAATATGCATGCAGTCGTGCTGGTGTTTGCCCTGTTTATCAGCTACGGATTCGTTGTCGCATAATGTACATACTTTAAGGTATTTGCATGTGAGGTCTTTATGCAATTCAAGGCAATCCTCATTATAGAAATCCCGATTGCAATCATCACAGTGTAAAAGCGTAGATGTGTCCCCCGGCAAAGCTTTACATTTATAAGTTAAGCATTGTCCGCACCTGTATTCAGTGCATTCATTTTGTAAATGATTAATTAAATGGTCTGTGAAACTATAGCACTGATGGCAAAAAACAGGACCGTTGATATTCTTAGGAACTACGCTGCCTAGAGCTATCTTGATTGAATCTCCAGGAAAAGGATAATAATAATGGGTTTCCTCGGAATCATATCCTATTACAAAGAGAGGTAAGTCCCTATTCTGCTCGTGTGGTTTAAACATTATCTCGAGTTTACCGTTCTCATCTTTAGTAAAAACAAATATCCTGCACTGTAATTTTTCCTCTATTACTGTAAAATCCTCAGCCTTTAGGGGAACTTCATAAGTCAACCCGCATTGTTTTGCGATCTCTATACCTATTTCATGTAGATCCTTAGGGTAAAATTTATATATTTTGGGCGCAGACTGGCCTGGCTTTTTAGGAACATGAGTGTGAAGTTTATAACAGGCAGCTATAGCCCTGAAACCACATCCTACACTGGTTGTTATTTCCCTATTCTCGTTATTTATACCAAGGTGTACTGTATTATTGTAAGGGTGTATAAAGTTCACAGACGAAGGGTCAATTGGTCCATTACCCTCCGGATTGTGACATATCTGAACATCTACAATGAAATCATCCAGCATAGCTTGGTCTCCAGATTGAAAGAGTTCTAGAAAGCGGTCCGATAAATATTGAGCCAGATTCGGTCGAGAAATCATTTCATGAGGTATTCGTATATGGAATTGACCTCCATTCCTATCCGTAAAAAGGAATCCTGCACGGAGGGTATATTCCCGATATGTCACTACTCCTCTTACCTGTTCTATCACACTGTGAATGACAGCTACTAGTACGTCATTAATGTTGCGAATTCCGTTAAAGATCTGGGTTGTATCGACACGTACTCTGAACCGGTGGTGGTCGATAATCCCTGAGTTACGCGTAGATCCTTCACGTGTTACTTTCAATAATTCTGTCGAGAAAGGTGCAGGCGGTTCATCAACCTCCTCCTCATCGTCATGAAATACCTCTATACGTGAAGGACCCGCAACAGCCCCGTCATCAGCGATCCGTCCTGGATTCCCTTTCTGCCTACGTTTTTTCTGGAAAAAGAATGAAAATTCATAAACAATCGAATACATACTATTATGTAACAATATTTTTCAGTAATATATAGAATAATTAGATTGTAACTTACCGAAGATTCCGAAGTTGGGATATTCGTTTCAGATAAGGGGGTGGGGGGCTCTTCATGTGTATTTGGAGATTCTTTGGGTGCATCAGTGTTTAAGTCTGATTGTTTACGGCAAGCGGTTGCAGATGATTTCTGTTGAAAGGAGAAAAAGAATGAAAATACATAAACAATCGAATACATACTATTATGTAACAGCATTTTTCAGTAATATTTTTCAGTAATATATAGAATAATTAGATCATAACTTACCGTAGATTCCGAAGTTGGGATATTCGTTTCAGATAAGGGGGAGGGGGGCTCTTCATGTGTATTTGGAGATTCATTGGGTGCCTCAGTGTTTAAGTCTGATTGGCGACGTTTGCGACGTTCAAGCTCAGCCAACAGTCTTCTCTTAACAGGCCTAATTGCATCCCGGCCACCTCCGACTTTGTTGACACAAGGGGTACTGGCAGTACCAATATTATCACACTGTAATGAAATAGCATTATAAGTATATATTTATATATATATATATATAATAATATAAAAATATATATTGTAATATCTATACTATATATTATATATATATATATTATATATATTATTATATATATATATATATATATATTATTATATTATATATATATTTATAATAAATAATATATAATATATATATATATATATATATATAAGAATATCTATTGTAATAACATCTATGAATATAATAATGCTTAAGAAACTTACTCTAGGACGAATCCTATTATCAACGGGTTGGGAATTAAGAAATAAGTCCATCTTTCTCTCCGCTTCAAGTAGAGGTCGCACACATTCCTCATCACTATCCGTCGATATGTCAAGAGCATCGCCATCAGTGTTCACTGGTACAGGAAGGGGTATTTCGTTCTCGGTCGGCTCAACCACCTTACGCTGTAAAATAAATATGAATATATATATATATATATATATATATATATAATAATATAATATATAATAATAATATATATATATATATAAATTTATTTTTATATATATTATATAAAAATATATATTATATATATATATATATATATATATATATATATATATATATATATATATATATATATATATATATATATATATATATATATTATAATAATAATAATAATAATTTAACATCACTTACCCTTTTGCATGGTTTGATAGCATTCTGTCTTCGGTCATCATCAGCTTCGACTGCATTTTTCATAGGTACCCACAGCTTCCGCTAATTCAACCTCTTCGACTACTTCTACGAGCACGGTTTCTGATTCAGGTTCGACATCTCCACTGAAAGTGCGTTTTAGACCACGTTTTTGATTATTTGCAGCCATATTTTCGTTTTCTTCTACAATTCTTGTCAACTAACGTTAAAACACTGAACAGAAATCTTATATATATATATTTATATATATATAATATATATATATATTATATATATAGATATATATATATATATATATATTTATATATATAAATATATAATTATATATATAATATATATTTGCTTAATTAAATAAATAATTATTATACTATTAAGATTTCGAGTAACATATATATATATATAGTATTTATATATATATATATATATATATATATATATATAGTATAAAATATAAAACACAGAAACAGAAATATATATATATATATATATATATATATATATATATATATATAAACATTATTACATTAGAGAGTATGCAAATATGAGTTAAAAGCAGATATAAAACATGAGTTTAAAAGCAGTTAAAACATGAGTTAAAGCAGTAAACATGAGTTAAAAGCAGTAAAGCAGTAAAAACAAAAGCATACTATTCCCTTGATGGTAGCGTAGCACCTCTATTGCTTTACTGCATTTACTTGCTTTAAGGTACGTAATGTTAATAAATATATGAAGTTAAGCAGTAAAAACATATGAGTTAAAGCAAGTAAAACATGAGTTAAAACAGTAAAGCAGTTAAAACAAAAGCATACTTAAATCCCTTGGTGTTAGGTCCCACCTCTATTGATTTACTGATTTTACTGCTTTAAGGTACGTAATGTTAATAAATATATGAGTTAAAGCAGTAAAACATATGAGTTAAAGCAGTAAAGCAGAAAGTTAAAGCAGTAAAGCAGTAAAACAAAAGGCATACTATGCCCTTTGGGGGGGTCTAACACCTCTATTGATTTACTGATTTACTGCTTAAAGGTACGTAATGTTAATAAATATATGAGTTAAAGCAGTAAAGCAGAAAGTTAAAGCAGTAAAGCAGAAAGTTAAAGCAGTAAAGCAGTAAAACAAAAGCATACTAATCCCTTAGGTGTTAGGTAACACCTCTATTGATTTACTGATTTACTGCTTTAAGGTATGTAAAGTATATGTTTTTAATAAAATTTCGTACAATTGTAGTAAAATAAAATGATTATATAACAGCTACTCTGGATTTTTTCTTCTTACATACAATTTTTAAAAATTTATAAATTAAAAAGTATTAAGTAAAAATATAAAAGAAAAATAAAAATGTTAATAAATATATGAGTTAAAGCAGTAACGGAGGTTGAGAGCCTTCGAAGCTGAACCATCAATAAATCTGAGTCACCAAAGATGAACCATCATTATAGGAGACATCAAAGTTGAGACATCAAAATATCGTGTGGGTGTGAGTGTAAGTGTAAGTGAAAGTGACTGTGGGTGAGTGTAAGTGTAAGTGTCTATGGTTGGGTGTATAAGTGCCATAGTGTAAGTGTCTATGGATGAGTGTAAGTGTCTATGGATGTATAAGTGTCATAGTGTATGGTTGTATAAGTGACATAGTGTGTTTGTGTGTGTGTGTGTGTATGGGTGTGTGTGTGTGTGTGTGTAAGTGCAAGTGTCTATAGGTTAGCGTAAGTGTCTATGGGCGAGTGTAAGTGACTATAGCTGTGTGTGGGTGTGTGTGTGTGCATCTGGGTGTGTGTGTGTGTGTGTGTATTCTGTCATGCTAGAAGTGCTAGAAAAATGCTAACTCATACTAGGAAGCATCCTAGCAACTTGTAATATACACCAATCGATTCCTCATACCTTATAACATAGGGTAGACACCATATTAGGGCTATCTAGGCTCAAAGGAGGCTAGAAAAGGCTTGAAAAAAGTGGCACTCAGTTGGCACTATGTGGCACTCATTGGCACTATGTGGCACTCACTTGACACTCATTGGCACTCATTGGCACTCACTCGGCACTCATCTTATACTCATAGAACACTAATAGAACACCCTTACATATATATATATATATATATATATATGTAATATCTACCTATGAATATATATATTATATATATATAATATTATATATATATATATATATATATAATATATATATATATATATATATAATATATATAAAAGCTAAAAAACCTATGAACAAACTTCTCTTGCTTAATGTTGGTAATAATATTCAAGTTGATCTTGAGGCTTTTAGCACAGACATCGGCAGGTATTTTTACTAAAAAAACTCTAATGCTATATTGTCCTGTTATGTTGCTGTAACGTCACGTTCAAAATCAGTTTTTTGTATTTTAGATTTTGTTTTTCATACGCACACCCAGTGCTAATAATCCTACACAAACGAGATAAAAATAATGATTCCACGTTTGTCTTCGAAATCGGTTTAGATGCATTAGAGAAAGTATATTCAAGTAAAATACATTATAAAATATTGTAAATGTTATAAATGCTTTTATTTTACAAGTTTAAATTGTATATTATGAATTAACTCCTATATGTACAATATCCTGTACGAAACATTTAAAACGAAAAATATAAAAACTCTTCGAGAGAGGAAGGCGTGTTCAGGATTTCAGAGAGGATGCCAGATAGCATTTTATATATATATATATATATATATATATATATATATATATATATATATATATATATATATATATATATATATATATATATATATTAAAGAATATATATATGTATATATTTTATATATATATATATATATATATATATATATACAGTAGTGAAATAAATAAATTGGACTAGTTAATAAATAAATTATATTAGTTAGCCCCTCGGAGAAAAATATTTATTATATTCTGGATAAATATTAAATAAATATTTTTATTTTATTTAATTAAAAATATGTTAAATTATTTTTATTATAAATTTGAAAAGCTATGTATTATAACTTCAGGCTATGTTAATTATGAATAGTTATTTGGGAAGATTAATAAGGGCATGGAGATTTTGAAAAAACTCGAATTCCCTTATTTATTTAGAATCCCTTCTGCACCTTTTGGTGAGGAGGAAGTTCCTAATCAGGAGCTGTAAAGAATATAGTTACATTGTATGCCTGGCCAGCTTGATGAAACAATATTCCTTTACAATATTTTAAAAAACCCAAATAATTCCTTTTGCATAAAAGCGTATTATGATAAGGTATATATATATATATATATATATATATATATATTATATAATATATATATATATATATAATATATATAATATATTATATATATATATATATATATATATATATATATATTATTTTATATAGTGAAAGATGAATTTGAAAATATAGTGTGGTTCTCGGAGGTCCTATAAAATATTTGGTATAAGTTTTAATAAAAAACGAAGTGTTTTCGTAAAAATATAATACTTGCCTTGAACTCTCGTTGTTTCAAGTTAAAATAATAATAATTACAACGTATGAAAGTACACCTTAGCTATTGGCCTTTCTACTTAGCGGTTCTTTGCTAGGCGATTCGGAACAATGGCGACGGACTCCGCGGAATTTGTTAAAACGTTTGACGCGACTCTTCCATTGACGATGGCGAAGACGATGAATTTGCGATTCATCCCGACGAAAACGACGATTGAAAATTATGACGAAGATTAACAAGACGCTTTATAAAACAAAATGGCGGACGCAAGTCAACAAGGTTGACACCATTAAAAAAAGGGCCATGAAAGAACATGAACAAAATAAACTACACAAACTTAAAAATAACTAACTAACGTATCTGAAAAAAAAGAGGGTTCTCAAAAAATTAGGGTTCTCAAAAATGGACCGTAGAATACAAAAGGTCAAATATTCAAAAAAGGGGGTTCTCAAAAATTAGGGGGGGGCAAAATAGGGGGTGACACGTACGACGGATGCTCCACATCCGGTTGGCACACACCTTCTCGAAGGGGTTCCAAAAATTACGGTGCCAAAAAAGCCTCAGGTAGGTTCCTGGCACCTGTGGTCAAAATGACCAACACGAGCGGAATGGATCTAATACTACTTATTATATTAACTGCATCTAATTTGCAGTTTGTTTGAACTGTGTAATTTCTTATATGTATTTTGTCTGATCTTAATATTGCTCTTCATTTATATTATATTGTAGTATGTAATATTAAACTCGCATGGACTTTAAATTACCTTTAATAAGTATTTAACTTAGCCTTCTTTAATAAACAATAGTTGAAGCAAAATTATAATTCTTCTTATACGACACATCAAAAAAATCTTAGTCAATGCTATAGTATTTTAATTATCAAGTTTTAAAACATTATATTGTATGAGACCATATAAAAGATATATACATAACATAATTTTTAAACTGTAATAATAATAGTTCCCAAATTAAAAGAAACTCTTACTAGATAGAAGGTTGAGATTTTCCTGACCTTCTATAATATAATAAAAATATACGAATAAGAAATTTAAATAAATTTATAAAAATAAAAATATACGAAAAAAAAATTATAAAAATCAAACACAACGGATCCATATAAATCAATAAACGCACACACACACACACACTACACACACCACACCAACACACACACACACACACACCACACACACACAACACACACACCACACACACACACACACACACACTATATATATATATATAATATATATATATAATAATTAGGAACCGCTTTAAAAGGATGTTAACCAATATATATCGAACGAGCGATGTAATCGATTTTTTTTCGATTATTTCAAGGCAATATAGGCGACAAGGTTGCCAATATTTATTTATTTTTAAAACTAAAGCGCGATCGAAAGAAATAATTAGCTCTCAATAGAGTTCAGGGTCTCTCTGCTCCAGCGGTGTGGATGACGGGGGGGACTTCGATCCCGCCGCTCTGTCCCACCGTCGCTCGAGCCCCTTAAGTAAAAAAAATAAAAAATGTAACAAAAGAATCATAAATAAAAAATTAACATGATATAAAAAGCAACATGTGGCAACTTTTTTCTCTTCTTCTATTGGAGTTTAAGTTAACACGTCACAGTGTATGGTTAGACGATTAGGGTTCAGCGATATTTCGATATGTAACATTTTTATGTAACATCCTTTTAAAGGGAAAGTGCTATAATATAATATATATATAATATTATATATATATAAATATATATATATATATATATATATATATATATATATATATTATATCAGTGGCGGCTTTTTGAGGGTAAGGCGAAGTAGGCAACGCTATTAAAAATGGAAAGAAAAACAGTATACAATTTTGTACATTACATAATATATATAATATATATATATATATTATATATATATATATATATATATATAAGTATATATATATATATATATTATACTATATATATATATATATATATATATATATAATATATATATATATTATTTTATATATATATATATATCATATATATATATATATAATTATATATATATAATTTCGTTCGAAGGCTCTCTGTTAAGCCGCCAAAGTGAATTTCAACTCGATTCCCTTTTTTAATATTGCGATCAGTGACAACTTTTACTTCTGAGTCATAAAAATAATTCCGGTTTCTTAAAGGCTAGGCAATCTCTGTATGTGCCTGCCGACTCTAGTAGCAGTTTTTTTTTGTTTTTTTTTTTTAAAATCCCCAAAAAGAAAGAAAAATTGATCTTCTTTATAAATAAATGTAAGTATAAAAAATATGAAGTTATATATATATTGAAACCGTGCTGGGTACCATCGACTCCTATGAGTCAATAAACTTTGCCCCCTTATTAACACCTTCAAATTTGCAATATAAAATGGAGAGGAAAAGAAATAACATTTTTCTAAAATATATTTAAAATGCACAAATTTCAACCTTCACTTAGTAACTTTATTTTAACAACCCTTCTTACATATATCTTAAAAATATCGTGTAAACCCCCAAAAAATAGTAAGAAAAGTTTCACTTATCATTCCCATAAATAAATCGCAGAAAACAATAACTAACTCAATTTCCAAATAAAAGAAGCTACTCCACACGAGCTTTCGTATTAATATCCCAACAGCACTAACACTTTTGAATAATCTGTGCACCCACACCAGATGCAACTTTTTAAATAATAACAGCATAAATCATAAAGAACAAAAGGTAATTGTCCGGTTTGAGGTAATGTTATCAGATATCGATTGTTTTTTCCGATAATCGAAAGTTATCGGATATCGTTGTTACCCATCTTTATAAGAATAATTTGTTCGAACACGGAAGAGTGACATTGGCTTCAGCTAAATTTACATAAAATAATTTTTCAAAAATGAAATATTTGTTTATAGTTACGTATATATTAACTTAAATGTGTTATTTAAAATAAAATTTATGAAAAATTAAATAAAATTCAAACATTTGAATATATATATATATATATTATATATTATATAATATATATATATATATATATAATATATATATATATATATATATTTATATTATATATATATATATTATATATCTATATATATATATATATATAATAAATCAAATGTCTCAGTTTCACTATTTTTTTTTAATTTTTGCTTTTTCTGTTAACTTAACTTACTTAACTTAACTTACTTAACCTCTCTAACTCTAACTCTAACTCTAACCTTTTGCTCTTGTTTAAAGAAAAATACCTGAAACTGAAATTAAGTGAGTTATTACTATATTATATATATATATATATATATATATTATATATATATAATATATATTATATAATATTATATATATATATATAAATTATTATATAATATATATATATATATATATATTATGTATATATTATATATATATATATATATAATATATACAACTAAAAGAATATAGTGAAATAATATTTTATTATTATGTTGTAAATGGTGTGATACATTACTTTTTGTTTTTTATTTTCATTTTAATTATCGATTGCATGCATTCAAACACACTGTATATAATTCAAACGAAATGCCATTGTCTGATGGCAATATTATAAAATCGATTATCTTTTCTAAAATATCGATGTTGATACATTACCCTCAACCGACTATTACCGAACAAAATAACTTACAAATTTTAGTTTCAATCAACAACCAAACTATATCAACTCTCGCCCGAATCCTGGATCCTCCTGCCTCGTCAGGAACTAGAGCACATGACTCAGTGACACGTAGGACCAATAACACTGCTCACTTTCCAATTTACTGGTCAAAATCCGCTCCAGCCTCCGACTCGTTCAAGATGCTCCGTTCTCCAGACGTCGAATCGACCAATGATCCGGCTGCTGTTGTCAACTCGATCTCAATTCCAATCAGTTTCAAGCTCAGCTCTGGCTCAGCCCCTAAAATGCATAAATATTATACGATAAAAACCAATCTTTAAAATTTCTGGTACAAAAAATAAATAAGTAAAATTCTCATTAAATTATCTACTTACCGCTTTGATGCGGGCTTTTCCTTAACTCTAATACTTCCGTATTTCTCACTTATAGCAACTTGTACCCTTTCCCATATATTTCTTCTTTCCAATTAACAAGTTTAACCTCCTTCGTATGTTTTCTTCCTCTCACGATACGTTCCAAGCAATCTGACTATTTCTTAAAATTTCTACTCTAACTTACTTTTCATTTATAATTTAGTTGGTTATACCATACCCTCTATTATAATATATATATATATATATATATATTTACACCACAGAAACCTATAATATTTATATATATATATATATATATATATATATATATATATATATATATATATATATATATATATATATATATATTAAATATATATATATATATATATTTTTATATATATATATATATATATAATAATATATATTTATTTTTTCTCTCTATATATATATATATATATATATATATATATATATATATATATATATATATATATATATATATATATATATATATATATATATATATATATATATATATATATATATAGATATATAATATTAATATATATATATATATATATATATATATATAAGCGATATGACATTATTAATCCTAGAGCTTTTCGCCAATTTCAATTGAAGCTTGCTGAAATGCTTTTGCCAGACATATTTTTAATTTGTTAAGGTTTAATAAAACCCATCTAAACCCACGATATAAATTCATGGCACCCGAACATTTTTCTACGGAGGACTCCATCCCCAGCACCCCGAACCGTGAATGGTGGTAAAATAATTTAATACTACTTCAACATCATGGTAATCCTATACAAAAGCCTAAATAAAGAGGCAATGTGATGGGAAGAATAGTTTACGTGTTGTAAATATGAAATTTGAAGGCTTCATAAATTTTTTCAAAGTATTTTTTTGTTTTTCTTTCCGTACAGGTTATTTTGAACATTTTATTAAAGTTTCCTGAAAATCAGAAAGTAAGTTTCATTAAGATCGGCTAAGGACTTTGGGATTAATAAGGACATATATATATATATATATATAATATATATATATATATTATATATTATATATATTATATAATATATATATATAGTAATATATATATATATATGTATATATATATATATAATATATATATATATTTATATATATATATATATATATATATAATATATATATATATATATAATATATATAATCTTGCTAGAAAACTAACTTGACAATAGGAACATTAAAAAGTTAAATAGGTTTTCTTTTTTACAATTAAAGTTAATTGTATAGAACCATGGCTATAGACAATTTTGACCGCAAATTTAGTAAATCCACAATCTTTCTTTTAACTCCTCCTTCTTTTACACCTTGGACACAGGTCGTGTCATACTTATTCTTATATTTCACAAGTTGTTTTCTTCTAAAATTTATTTCATGGAAAGTTATTATATTTTCTTCCTCTTACATAATCTTTTCAATTTCAATAACTCAAATTTCTTTTAACTCCTTCTTCTTTACACCTTGACACAGGTCGTGTCATACCTTATTTTATATTTCACAAGTTGCTTTTCTTTTAACAATTTAATTTCAATGGAAGTTATTATATTTTCTTCCTCTTATTACTCTTTCAATTTAATAAATCACAGGTAACCAGATCCCTCGCCTTTTCAAGATGGCTCTCTTTTTCCGACTCCCGACACATTTCGAATTTATCCGGGCGTTAGATTTACCCAGAGGAACGCCACCTAGCGCCTTTACTTTAGTTCAAAATATTATGAAAGCATTATCGTTACATGTGCATATATTAAGTTTACATAAATACCCCTTAGTTGCACAAGA
>JABUQX010035108.1:0-15000 GCA_015478945.1 Trachelipus rathkii
ACTGTCTGCTATCAATAATAATAATAACAATAGTAATAATGCCAAAATTATTATTGATTATATTACAGTGATAGCACAACGACCTAAAAAAACTAGTTACTACTAAATACCAACAAATAGAAAAAGGCTCACCATTCAATATAAGTGAGATAACAGAACTTCTCTCTTCTGTTTTGTTAAATAGCGTGATCCAGTAAATTAAATTGTGCTTGTTTCCTTAGGTATTGATGTATAACCACGTGCGTACTAAATTACAACTAATCCAATGATACTTGTTATTAAATTTGTTTATTAAAATTATTTCTCCCAACAACATCTCACAGTATCTGATGTTCCTATCTGTGTTTATGTATTATAAATACTTTATACAAAATCTTTTCTCTAAATAATATACTTAGTTTAGTAGTGTGTGTAGATTTGATAGTGTGTGTAGATATGTTAGTTATGTTAATGAAGTTGATTCATCAATTATTTATTTTCTTATTATAGATTTAAAATGTTGGGCTTTGACAACCTTTTAAGTGAGATTGAGATTGGAATAATTACAGAAGATTAATAATTGTATATATATATATGATTGAAATTTAGTAACATAATAATGAATATGGCATTTATACTTATTATAATATAGGCATAAGCTAGATTTATCTATGATTTATTATACCTTAATATAATTAGGTATTAAATCGTACTTTACCCAATAGAATAAACCATACCTATTTAGCTAATCTTTATGACAAATTGTATTATAGGTTTCATTTTCTGAAATCTGGACTGAAATTTCTTGAAATTTCACCTTATTCCATTCACAAATTATTCACATTCTTTACTTTTATTTATATAGAATGAATGATAACGTAAATGACTATATAATTTTTTATTATATGACTCTTGAAATAAGCTATAAACCATAAACACAATATTGCTATTCAGCTTAATAAATACTAATTATACAATTAATCTTTTCTCTAAATAATATACTTATTGTTTATAGTGTTAATAATTATACACTGCTATTCTCGTAGTTATAATTATTATATTTATATTACATATAAATTTATATTAATATAATAATTATTATTATTTAATTTTTATTAAGTTATACTTTTATTTATAAATATAATTACACTTTTATTAAATTAAAAAGATTAAACTTAACTATCAAATTGTTCATTATAGGTTTATTTTTGAAATCTAAATTTCTTGAAATTCGTAACCGTCTCTCCAATCGTATTATCTCACATATCCAGTAGATCTACTTTTTCACTTCATATCATTCAATTTAGTGTCCCACGTACATTTATCACACTGATTTTTTTGGGCAAAAGGTTTGTTTTGTGCATAGTATTTATGTAGGTTTATGATATCCATTTATGTTTAAACTATTAAGGTTATTTATTTGTAATTCGATAAATAAATTCTAATAGATTGTTTCGAACTAACTAATAATATTATTTTCGCTTACACATTTTTTTACCTGACCTGACCTTTTTTTTTTTTCCATAATATTCGCAAAGAAAATAACGTTAAATAAATACTATATATGACATTTTACATCTCAGTTTTGAACTTGATAGTTAGCTTTATTTATGAAAATATGTAGAATTATTATTACAAAAAATGAATAACAACCTGGTAATTACTGCAAGTTATAATATCTCCATTAATCAGTGTAATTTAGATTTACCATAAGAAAAGTTCATGATATTCCATGGTTTATTAGTCAAAATTTCTGTCGTACAGGTGTTTGATCTGCTCTCGCAGTTAAGCTAATTAATGTTTTTAAAAACTTAAACTTTTAATGGAGAAGAACGTGTTTAAAAGTGCGCACTGTATCTGCCAGGATGCTATATAAAATTTTTTTTTTTTTTTATAACAATTGCAGATTGTAAATTATATATAATTATAAATATTATTTTTTCAGCCGAACGGACATAATTAGTTGGTTTCTTCAGGATAAGGTTTATGGATACATTTATTCATCCATCTAAGCTTGCTTGCTTCTTTTTAGTTTTAACTATATGATTTTGTACCAAACTTTTTTATATTGTTTTAAATTTAGAACTCTTACACACTATTTTATTTCACTTTACTCTTATAGAGTCGGCACAGCATTATTATTATAAGACAATTTATGATATTTAATATTCAATATATTTATTTTATAATTTTTAAATTTTATTATAATTATTTTTTTCTTTTTAATTTTTTTATATGTAATAATTTATTTAATAAATATTTTATCTGATAGGTAAATGGATATAAAAA
Source organism: Trachelipus rathkii (assembly GCA_015478945.1). NCBI lineage: Eukaryota > Metazoa > Arthropoda > Malacostraca > Isopoda > Trachelipodidae > Trachelipus > Trachelipus rathkii. Next base: position 2,269 of record JABUQX010035108.1, read on the forward strand.
CTTTGAGCTAACATAATTTCTTCAACTAACGGCAGGATTATCGGGCTCTGTGGGTAGTAGTTAGTTTCATGTGTCGATAGGCGCGGCTGCTAATTGTATAGAGTAATAATTATATTGCGAATCGCTGACGGGCTACGAGGGTGATTTGTAGATGATTTAGAGTTAATTTAAGCGATAGTAATATATCTACTTTTATGTATTATAAGCGCCCTACGCGGTACGCGATACCCATAGGTTCTGATCACACACGTCGAATAGGTACGGTCACCCAAATTAGGATTATGCTATTATATAGCGGAGGCCTGACATGTTTATCCACGCCGCTGTACCTAATATAGTATAATAGGTATGAGTATATATAGAGGGTAATATATATGATGATAATAATAATAAATAGTATACGATATAATACAATATAAACTACTATTTGATATTTTTTTTCTATTTTGATATTAATAATAAGGTATTATTAAGTCATTATATATAATATATATATATATAATACTTATTATATATTTATATATTATATATATAATATAACTATAATTTTATTATATAATATATATATATTAGTATATTTTATAACATTAATAACTATAATTATTATAGAAATTATATTTTAAATAAGGAATATTCATTAGAATAAAATAGTATTGTGGATAGTAATATAGTAATATAGTATATATTATATACTTCTACGTTATTTTAGTTTGATGACACTATATAATGTAGTATATATATTTTCAGATATATATATTTATCATAATATATACTTTATACATATTTATATAATATAAATATACTCGCTTCATATATTCTGCGGTATACAGTGTAGAATAATATACATCTTTTTGTTAATTTATATTATTAGCCAAGTTATTTCCTTTTTTTTTATATTAGGTTTAATTATTTAGTTAGATAATATTATATATATATGTTTGTCGTTATATATATTAGGTATAATATATATATCTTTATATATTTAGTTCAGTAGTTGTAATAATGAATATACTATATTTTAATACTAGCGGAGATAGTTGGAAACGACTATTGTTATTATCTGAATTTTCAGCAATTTTTTTTGACCATTATTAGTATAATTTGAAACTTAGATATGTTAATGTGAATAGGAATATATTATACTACAAAACTTTGAAAGGTTACTGAAATTTAATGCTGTACGGTAGCCATGTTTTCTACCTATGCACAGGTATGTGCGATGGTGATGATATTGATGGTATCTGAATTTACTATTAGATTACTGATTATAGGATATTAATAACATGATAAATATTATACAACTTTATAATTTCACTATATAAATACAAATTATAGATCAATAGAATCATTATATAAGATCACATTGTAGATCAGTAGAAGTGGATGGCTGCATTAAGTAGGTATATGTTGATTCTAACTGTAATTATTGAGCTGCTATTAGTGAGTATGATATAATTATAGTAAAATTATGCCTGATTTTTGGCCCCAACCAAAAATGGCTTTTAAAATTGATTTTTGGTGATAACTTTCTTATTACTTATCTGATCGACGTGAAATTTTCGGAGAATGTATAGTTGGAGAGATTCATCTTTTCCATGTAAAACAACTTATTTGTATACCCAATAATTTTGGGGTAAATATTAAATTTTTTTTTCCACATGTACCCTGTCAAACCTTTTAACTTCCTCCCTCATAAAAATACTTTTAAATAAGGTTTACATTGCTGCTTAGCTATTAAAACACTTCCTCTTGATCATATTACATTGAATAGAAGGAACTTAAATCTGAATTGTTAAATGAAATAAGTAGGACTTTCTATACATATACTTATCACTATTTTACACATTACGTTTTATTTTGCCTCCCACTTCAATATTCTTCTTATTCTGTTTTTTTATCTAACACTCGGGGATCCCTCTCGGGGTGAGTGTTCCCTGGATATATACAGGAACTCAGTAGATTATCACAACTCCACCGCGAGACTTACCGAGTATTAGTACCGACTCCTCTACTTGATCTTTGATAGTATTAGAGTTTCAGTCCTCTACGGATCATTTATATATACTCTTGTCAGGGAAAGTGATGGAATCGAGTCGACTACTCCTACTTATGTTTGTTAGTTTGGTGTTTTTAACCTTTTAACTGAATAGGTGGTATATTCGACCAGAGGAAGATCTTCGTTCGGAGACAATGATGAATTAATATATGATCACTAAACTTAGTCAACACTTAGTATCTCTTTCACTGAAACTATTCACCTATGAATAATGTAAAGCTCATAGATGTTTTCAGTAGGTATTTAAATTTGACCTGGAGTACTGACTAAGGGCGAGATACTAGCACCCCCTTAAGGTAGACTATAATAGGACACCATACTTATATATTAAATAACTCACATGTTGATTAGTTATAGTATATACAATACACTACATAATAACCATACTCACAGTGTAATATTTTATGTAAATAAGCCGATTAACCCTCTTATTCTATTCTTTGCCTTAGCTAAATAGGGTTGCGTAGACGTTAGTGTGTCTGAGGGTGTGGTAGTTGTTGTGTGTGATGTGTTAGGTGTTAGTTGATGTGTTATGTTAGTTGATATGCGCATGCGTTACGTATTTATATCTTCAACTGCTCAGTATAATTAAAAAAATATACATATATGAAAATAACATCTAAAAATAAATTATCAATATTCTTATCTCAAAATCACGTTGTCCATAATCAGTACTACCGACTGATAGAACATACCTATATACGCATGTATTAAACACCTAAATATGTGTCATGCTAGCTAATTAATCCTACTATATACTTACTAACTACAAGCTATTTAATTCGAATTAATTATATTAAATAGTACAATTATTAATTTTTTCTTTATTTTATATATTATTTGATCTATGATTATATAAAAATGACTCAACCAGATACCAACGCTATATGAATAAGTACGATTTAATAAAGCATCGTGAATTAATATAGGGTATATATATAGTACGAATTACCTACAGATTAATAAATCGAATTTCTCAGTGAGAGTAATCATCAAAAATGATCTACGTCATTAAAAACTTTCTAGTCAACCAAAATAAATGACCCTTGGTGAGCTGGCTTATTAGTGAGCCCTCCTTTTAAGGCGAGCTTATAATATATCCTACTATATATCCAAAATCAGGTAATTCTAGAGAACCTTAAATTCGGGTCTCACCTATAGATCCATTAAAATACATCTCAAACCTTTGAATCATCGCAACCGCTTAAGATAAAATACAGAAAATAGTCGTATATAGTTTGATATATTGCGTGCAACATTTGCTATACAAACCGCTTCGTACATTCCGATTCAGTGAATTGCCGGTGGGCTAAGGTTTTAAATACAAGAGAGTCCATTTTAAGAAACCATGTACTTATATTGATAGACTTATATTTATAACATTATTATTATTAAACCTATATATATCTCATAGTTATAACTACTCACTTCATTATAAATCATATATTCATTTTATTTCTTATTATATTACTAATTGCTACATAGTTAATGTAATATTAACACATCTAAGTTAGGAGTATAAATAATTAAAAAAATATATATTTAATAATATATATATTATATATTATATAGGTTAATATATTATAATTAATTAAAAATAAATATATTAATTACTAATATTATATATAATTATATATACAGAAATAATTATATGTAATAGTATATATAATGTAAATGGAGCCAGTATAATTGAATATATAATATTATACTATTAATATATAATAAATACTATTATCTGATAGATTAATATATATAATAAATATATATATACATAAATTTATGTCTTTAAAAATAAAGAAATTGGATACTATCAGCTATATTCATATATATATACTACATCCTTATATTTATATTAATATATATATATATATAGATAGTATATATTATATATATATATATATTAAGTATATATATATATAGTAGTTATAATATGCTAATACCCGTATTTGTAGTGAGAGATAGTAACTATACCCTTATACTATATATTATTGGAAAGATACTGCAGAAAATCTGAAGTGGAAAAGAATACTTAAATGATGAAGATATATCTTCTCTCTCTCTCTCTCTCTCCCTAGGAAATCTAGAGTTTTTCTTATCTGATATCTATTGTCTCTTGTCTCCAGCGGTAGTGGAAATAGGGCAAATAGAATATAACTATACATTATTATTGCTACTCAGGAATAAAAACGTGATACATGATTTAGATACGGTAGTAACCGACCTATAAGCAGCGTAATAGAGTATCTCTTGTAAAAACTAGGAAATAGTCGAATCTCCTATAGGAGTAAAGCCTATAGTAAGTGGCTAACCTATACTCATGAAAGTCGTTAGACGGACACTACTAGGGTTGATAGGATAAGCGCGTGAATAGATTAGTTAGATAGCTGTAATGCTGTATATAGGGAAAAGTGAAGTTTGATGATATTTTTGGGAGTTATACTGTGAGACGCTCAGACTCACTATTATATGAGGAAGTGTAGCTAAAATACAAGAGCAAATAAATAAATATATCAATTGATAGTGATTAGTTGTCTATACATATTATTTAAATGTATTTGAGGGGTATATATGAGATCAATAATAATAATCACAAGACTAATCATATCACTGTTTAATATAATTTATTGACTCAGTGATAAGAATATATGAGGCGTCTAGAGAGTAAGTAGATAAGTTATGTGCCTATATATGAGGTAGTGAGAGGAAAGACATAGTATGTATATATATAGCTTTCGATATCAAAATTATGAACAGCATTACTAGCGGTAGATTTCGATGTAGTAGTTAAATACAGGGTTTATAATCTGTCATACCACAGATATAAGGGGACATGATATATATAAAACTATAATAGCTGAGAAGGAAAGCACGGTTTATCGGGAATAAACTTAGCAGAGGAAAAATTAAGAGATAAAGGTTCGCAGCTATATATGTGATGGGGTATATATAATATATATTATGCGAAAAGAATAGTGGATAATATTATGAGGAGATTTGTAAAGTTTAGGACCATGTTGGAACAATAGTATATTACATGAAGAATGAGGTATGTGGATATGAAGGATGCCATTAGAGCCATTCAGCGTTGGCAGAAAGAAAATAGAGCTGGAAGAGAGATGATAAAGATTTACTGCTTCAAGAAATGGATGTGAACGTATGAACCCTATTCTTATATATAACATAGCAATAAGAAAGACATAATTTAGTGCAACCTGTAGCAACTATAAGTGTGAAGCAGAGAACGGGGTTGACTACATGTGAAGATAATTCCGAATGATAAGATACCTGATACTTGACTAAATAAAAGAAGAATGCTTTAAAGAATGTAAAAGAAGGATATCCCCTACGAATACATGTAAGTATTACATTAGTGCTAATTCATTGGTGACATAAAGTTAACCAGAATTCAGTGAATGATCTACATAAAAGGGTAATGAGACAAATGAAGAGTGCTAAACTTATGAAAAGATCAATAAGAGCATCAATGTAGAGTAGATAAAACATCAGCGGCAAATAAGAAAAATATGACAGCAGAAGGGAGGTACAAAGTGGGGGTGGGGTTTATTGAATAGAGAGTGCTGTGAAGATCAATACCTTTAAGGGAGCGGTGCTAAAGAGCGAGAAGAGCGAATGTGAAATAAAAATGGTGGAGGAAATTAAAAAAGAACGACACAAGCACCTTGTATGGTGGAGATTTATCAACGACGTGTTAAAACTGCTCGTAACAATAGAATTGAGAGTTTGTTTTTAAGGAAATGATAAAAACCGAGTAGGTTGAGTGGAAGAGAACGCAGAAATTAGTAGGCCGCGAGAGATAGCAGGTGAAAGGGGAAAAGCCGGAAACCACTGGGAAAAAATCGGAAACGGGTTGGAAGAAGAAGATGTAACAGGCGTAAGAAAGCTGGTTTTTAATATAGCAAAGAATACAGGACAAGCTCAACCCAAGCACGAGCCTATAAAGGCAAAATTGGAGTCCTAAGATGAAACCAAAGGGAGATGCGATAAGTGGATGGGAATTCTCGGAGGATTGTACCATGTGGAGTCTTAGCGGAGGAAAGACTGCCGAGAGGCTCTGATTTGCAATGGGGCCTAGGTGAGAGGAGGAGTGGTCGATCACGGGAGGAGATGATGTTGGCGTTGAGAGGTTTGAAGAGTGGGAAAGGGGGCTGGAGAAGATGGAATAGTTGCTGAGATGCTGAAGGAATGGGAGTTGAAGGGAAAAAACGGATGTTAAATCTGATGAACAGTTGTTGGAGAGAATGAGGTGGTGGCTGGTGAATGGAGTAGGGCAATAATCTGCCCCATATATAAAAAAGGAGATAAAAGAGAATGTGGAAAACTATAGAGGGATTGCAATAATGTCACATCCTGCAAAGCGAAGACCTATGAATAGGGATATAGAGAGAAAGACTGAGAGAGGTTGTTGGAAGATACAGCTAGACAGAGTGCAACTGATGGTTTTCAGACTCGGGGAGATCGACCTATAATCTGTGTTCGCTCTAAAATGAAAGTGAAGAAGAAATGGGAATTTATAATAGAAAATTACATTAGTTGCCAGCTGTTTGTAGAGCTATGAAAAGACTTGAATAAGAATCTAATCTAATATTCAGTGGAAGAGAAGAAAGAGTAAGAATACCTGAGAAATTGATAAAACAGCAATAAAAAGCACTTATGTAGACATAAGTGCAGAGAAAAGACTATGTTTTTGTTCGCTGTGGGGAGTTGAAAATGGTTGATGGTCACAGAACGGGGAAGAAGGGAGCGTGCTGTCGTCCAATTCTCTGTCCATTAATATTTTTACATGGACAGTTTTGGAGAATGGATCGTGCGTGTGAACCAGGAGGAGAATGAATGTTCGGATAAACCGGATACTTGTTGTTGTCTTGCACAAAATCAAGAGAGACTGAAAAGTTTTCTTGAGGTTTGGGGAAGAGGAGTTGGAAGAGAGGGGTCTGAGGATAAATCGAGGAAGACAGAGGTGATGTTGAATCGGAGGTGGTGAGATGTCATCTGAGTAAGCTTTGCAATGGAGAAAACAGAGACAGTAACGGACCAGTTTAAATACTTGGGGTGCACTATGGTGAGGAAAAATCGACACACATGTTTGTAAATAAAGAATTGAAATTTTAAATGGACAGTTAGCAGTTTGTTCCATGTTAAAGAAGAGCAGTTCTCGAGACGAAGTCAAAGATGGTATATACAAAGATAATGAAACAGATACGATGTATGGGCATTGAAGCATGGCCTTAACACGAGAGCAAGAGAGCAAGTTGAGGCCGTGCGAGATGCGTATTACGACTGATGCAGGTAGGAGGTGACAAGAAGAAGACAGGAGAGAAAATGAGGAGATTAGGTGGGGCGCGATCTCTAATGCGTGATGAAGCGGGTGCGAGCTTGTGAGAGAGGACAGTGCGGTGGTACGCGACCATGTTATAGAGGATGGAGGGAACAAACGATGCCCAGAAGATATCGAATGATACGGAGGGAAGAAGCAAAGCTGTCGGAAGAACTAGGAAGTTAAATGACGAACAAACGTGAGCGCGGCATGGGAACGAGGGAACGGCAGCGTGCCGGATGTGGAAGGCGTCTGAGATGTGGATGGACAGCAGACGTTGGAGAGGTTTCTGGCAGAACAATTGACAGATGCATGCATCTACTGGATGGTGAGAAAAGGTGAGAAAAATATATACCCAATATATGATAAATATATAATAATATATACATATATATATACTAATATGAAATAATATATATAAATATGTATATATAAAAGATATATATAATTTATAGATATATTAATATTATATATTATATATATAAAGTAATAATATATATATTATATATATAAATAATATAATTATAAAATATAATATAATAATCTATATAATATAATATATTAATATATATTATTTTATGTATAAAATATATAATAACAAATATATATATATAATATAATATGTATATATATATTAATAATATATAATATATATATATATAATAAATACTACATGATATAATATAAAAATTTACGTGCCATATATATATATAATATTATTAATATAATATATATCTATATATACTATATATAATATATAATAGATATAATCATATAATAATATATAATATATAGAACATAATATTATATATATATAATATATATAAATATAATAATAATGTAGATTCGCATATATATATAATAATATTATAATATATATAATATATTATATAATATATATAATATATAATATATGAATATTACAGACATCACCACCGCTCCGGGATTAGCCCTATTCAAGGAGCGGGGTTAATAAAATCAACACCACCATATCAGACTAACGCAACTCACGGATGCAGGATTGAGCACAGACGCGGCTTTAAAGTGAGAATAATGAGTAGGAAACACAGATTGAGATGGACAAGAATTCCACAGGAACAGAGGTGCAAGGAAAGGAAGGAAGTCAACCACAGCGCACTATCCTCGAGTTGCTAATATCAAAACACAAAACTCAGTGCCACACATCACCACCCTTGGCTACGAGGCGGCTTAAAGGAGTGGCACGCAGTGGAAGCTCCCTCGAGCACGCCGGCTACAGTACCTAGAAAATGAGATATAAGCACAACACGCTGCACGCAATAGAATAGAAGGGTGCACGTGAAATAGAGAGAACGACCGTTTATAAAGTTCTTTTTGCCTTTCGACTCGACCCACCAAAAGCTGTGTGAAACAAGAGCTTCCCCCCCAGATATGATAGGCAGTATCTCTACAAAAGCGGATGAGCTCTTGTTATAGACTGGAGTAACTGTGGAGAGGAATAAAAAGTCACGCAGCTAAAAACAGAAGCTCCCACGTTTCTTGAGGCCAACCTACAATCCGTTGTGAGTGAGTTTCCAAGACATTTTTTTGTTTATATTAAGGCCAGGAATTTTAAATTGTCAACAGGACAGACGAGAGAAGCGCGAAAGAGATGGAAAGCGTTTTACGAAAGAGAGAGGTGAGATTTGAAGAAGTTGAGTTTTTAAAAAGAATTGAATTTCACAAGGTTGAGACGACCTACCCCGAAAATTACAGAGAAGTCCCAGAATAGAATCGGAAAAGATAAACGAAGGCAATTCTAGAAGTAAAAGAGGGAGCAGAAATGAAATGAGTGAAAGAATGAAGGGTCGAGTCAAATCGGCAAATAGAGTGAATGAGTAGATTGCAGGGTGAGAAACACTAAATGAAAATAATAAATAGGAGATAAGACAGCAACCTGAGGAACACCTACTATCGAGCAGAAAGAAGAAAATCGCCCCATCAACCAACACCGATATGAGCGATTGAAAGAAAACTAGACCTAAGTAGGAAGAAAGAACACCTCAAAGAAGGGAGCTTGGAGAGCAGTGACTGCGTGCCAATCCCGTCAAATCTGAATGTCATCGTCGGCCACCACGGCAAGTCCCCCGTAGTTCCTAAGAGGCGAAAACCATAATCAGTCCCGTAAATCAAGAAAGTATATCACCGAGTAACCTCGAACGCCGACAGCCCGATACTGCGATCGAAAGAAGAGAATGAAGACTTTCAGGAGAGCTAGACGGAGATGATAAGTTTCAAAAGATCTAGATAGAAATACAGGTGAGAGCTATGGCGCGATAGTTAGAAGGATCATAGCGTGCTTCCTTCCTTTTTCGGAATAGGTTTGGACAAGTGCGGCTTCCAACACCTGAGGACAACGGTAAGTATGAGACAAGGAAGAATAATATTTTGAAACGAGGAGGGGCCAAGCTTCGGAAGCACACTCCTCAAGTACTCGGAAGGAATGCATCCGGGGGCCCCCGCCTTCCCTACGCATGATCTCAGGAGCCCATGCATATATATATATATTATATATATAATTATATATATATATATATTACCGTATATATATTTATATATATAATATATATATATATATAATAATAATATATTATATATATATATATATATAATATATATATATTAATTTTTTATAATTAGCACTATGTAGCTCAAATCGGTAGTTGACAGAATCACATGACAAGGGCCTTGGATTTTGGTTTCTAGTCCAGATCTAGTAGCATTACCTAGAAAGTGTTTCCCCTCCGGAATAGGGTATGCACATGATGTGTGAACTTTAATAAAATAAAATAATATATATATTAATATATATATATATATATATATATTATATTATATATATATATATATAAATATATATATATATATATATATATTTATATATATATAATATATACTATATATATGGCTAAATTTGTACAAGCTGTACTGTTGCTAAAGACGTAAGTTTGACGAGTTTTTAATTTTGCGAAGTTTCCGTGAAATCGTACGAAATATTTGCAATTTTGAGTTCGATTTTTTTGGAAAAAAGGCATTTGTATTAGGCATTATTTTGCTTACTAATTTTAAATATTTAGTACAATAATATAATAATAATAATAAATAATAATAAATAATAATAATAATAAAATTAATAATAATAATATAAATAATAATAGGCCAAAATCCTAATACGCAGGCAATAGATATTTTCTGTAATTTTTTATAAACTTTTGACACCTATTTTACTTAAGCTAGGCTATGAATAGCGTGAGGCTTTTGTTTATAATTAGGTCTTTTTACGTGTTTTTTTTGCAGTTATTAAAATGTCTTTGCAGTGTGTGCATGTATAAATGGTCAGATTTTTTTAATGCTCACAGTATGTAGCTAGAGAATGGCAGACCAACAGTAAACCAAATTATATATTTGGAATCAGCCGAAAATTCTAAGGATGGGAATTCTAACTTTTTTTTTTTTTTTTTTTTTTTTTTTCTTTTTTTTTTTTTGCAAGTAAAATTTTTTTTTTCGCTAAATGGAATACCCTAGGGTAAACCTCAAAGATGGCAGGAGTCGGGGTCTCTCGGCCTCCCGGTGGACGACGGGGGGGACTAATCCCCCCCTCCGGGGATGGGCCGGGGACCCCCGCCGCTTTGATTTTTGGGTGGTCCGCGGGGGTTCCTACCGACATCCTCCTCCGGGTATGAAACGTCCCCCTCTCTCTGTCCCGTCGCTCGAGCCCCCTAGAATAAAACTTTTAAAAGTTTGTCTTCAAAAAAATAATCAATTTTTCACCAATTTAGGGGCTTCGAGCCGACGGCGTGACAGAGGGGGGACGTTTCTTCCCCCGGAGGGGATGGTCGGAGGAACCCCCGCGACTCCCAAATTACCAAAGAGCTGGGGTTCCGGAGACCATCCCCCGGAGGGGGGTTAGTCTCCCCCCGTGTCCACCGGGAGCCGAGAGACCCCGACTCCTGCCATCTTTGCGGTTTACCCTAGGGTATTCCTTTAGTTAAAAAAAAAAAAATTTTTACTTCCAAAAAAAAAAAAAAAAAAAAGTTAAATCCCATCCTTAGAATTTTCGGCTGATTCCAAATATATAAATTGTTTTTCTTTAGGTGCTGCCGTTCTCGAGTTACATATACTGTGGAGCATGTAAAAATCTTGACCATATTAATATATATATATATATATATATATATATATATATATATATATATATATATATATTAATATATATATAATAATATATATATTATTATATATATATATATTATATAATATATTCAATACTTTCAAAATCAAAAAAATCAATAATAATGAAATAACAATCTAAATATATAAAAAAGGCTCTAGTAATGAAGATGTGTTGCTTCACATTTATTCGTTCAGTCACTATGATCTGGATAGTCGTAGGCTGAGCATTGCCCCTATCTACTTAATTTATATGATAAAAATATCGTCGATTGCATATAAATATATATAGCGAGAGAGAGAAGAGTGAGAGACGCTGAATTAGAAAACCAACCAAGACTTTTAACTCGTTTACTAAACAGTACAGTTTCCAACTACAAACTTTGCCTATATATATATATATATATATATATATTAAAATATTATATATATATATATATATATAAATATATTTATATATATATATTATTATAAGAAAAATCTCTGTAGAATTAAAGTGTCTTATCCAATACTCTGACTAGGATGGCCTCCTAAAACGTAGCATGAGGCCCACATTTTTGTATAACAAGGTCTATGGGAAATTTTTTAAAACTTTGAGAGGCTGTAACTTTTTTTTCCTAAAGAGAGTAACTATTTTTGTTTTCACTATTCTTTTCATTATTCTTAATAAAAAGTATTAATACTAAACATATACATAAATATAGTGAAACGCCAGAAAAAATATATACAACAACTAATAAATATAAGTATATTTGAGATACAATGTACTGGCCTTTTTCTATAATTAGGAATGCCCTTTAAATATATTAATTTTAACCAACAATCTGCACAGCCCTATAATTTTTAATAAAATGTAAAAATAATAATACTTAATAATAATACTATGATGATAGCATTTGAGTGATAATTCTAACTTGCAAACTTTTATTATTTGAGGTTTCATATGGCATGAGGCACCAACATATTTGAATATGTTGGTGCCCCATGTCATATGATACCTCAAATAATAATTCTAACTTACAAACATTTTTCATTCATTTCAGGTAGCGTAAGATAATTAATACTAAGACACAATAATATTATAAAATCATTAATAAAATTGTTAAATAACAATATAACCAATATAATAGACTATTTGATTACTATAATTTGA
>JABUQX010035109.1:0-12500 GCA_015478945.1 Trachelipus rathkii
ATAATAATAATAATAATAATAATAATAATAAAATTATCATTATTATTATTATTATATTATATATTATTATTATTATTATTATTATTTTTATTATTATTGTGTGTGTGTGTGTGTGTGTTATTATTATTATTATTATTATTATTATTATTATTATTATTATTATTATTATTATTATTATTATTATTATTATTATTATTAAAATTGATGCATGATGCTTTCGGGAGGCTGACCTATATATATATATATATATATATATATATATATATATATATATAAAAAAATATATATATATATATATATATATATATATATATATATATATATATATATATATATATATATATATATATATATATATACCGTATATATATATACCGTATATATATATATATATATATATATATATATATATATATATATATATATATATATATATATATATATATATATATATATATATATATGTGAAATTTGGTTTAAAGCCACAAGTCATATCTCCATATCTCAAAAACTACAACAGCTACCGGGAAAAGGAATACATTGCTGGAATGCTGGTCCAATTTTGGTGCGGAAAATGTAAAAAAAAAAAAAAAAAAAAAAAAAGCTACAGCGAAAAAGAATACATTTTTGGAATCCTTGTAAAATTTTAGTTAGGAAAATGTAAAAAAAAAAAAATTAAATAAAATAAATATTGGCTCTGTTTTTTTTTTGAGCAGACGGGACATGAGTATATACATATATATATATATATATATATATATATATATATATATATATATATATATATATATATATATATATATATATATATATATATATATATATATATATATATATATATATATATATATATATTAAGATGATGGTTTCAAATTATTATTTTCTTCCCCATCTCTTTCCAGTAACGTGAAAAATTGAAATATAAATATATACAAAAACAAAAACAAACAAACCAAAGACGTTAGAAAAAGAACCAAAAGCATAAGAAATAGGAAACGCAAACGAAGAAATTTCAATAAACAAAGGAAGGAAGATTGACGACGAGAAAAGAAAACTCTCTACCCTTATAAAAGGGTAAGAGTAAAGAAATGTTATATGGAAGAAATGAAACTTCTTAATGATATAATGCAAATTGTTATTGATGAGATAAACTAAGGTATGATGGTTATTAAATCCAAATTTTTATTGACAGGAACGGGTTGAGGAACCAATTAAGAATAAGAATCTTCGTCGCCAGCAATTTCTGCAAACTTCCTGTGATTTATCAACCAGAGCTTAAAAACTTAGCCAACAACAAGCCGAAGTAACGGACTAGTCGTTCTTCGCACAATAAAAAGCAAACAACATCTGTCATGGCACCTATTAAGGTAAACCAATAATAAATTGTGGTTTTCGCTTAACAATATAAAGTACATTGCTGCCTTGATCAGCATTTTTATTATTATTATTATTATTATTATTATTATTATTATTATTATTATTATTATTATTATTATTATTGTTATTGTCATTATTATTATTATTCTTATCACTACTATTCTTGGTTTCTTGCTGCCATAACAAAGTCTATCACAAAGGATACTGACAAAAAGGTACCCGCCAGTCCAGATCAAAATTACCTCATCTTTTCATCTTTCACCCTCATTCTTCATTTCTATCCCCCCCTCTTTCTTTTTCATTTTCATCCATCACTCATATCCCCATTTCTAAAGGAATATAAATGCCAGCAAATATTTTTGTATAATACCAAATGAGAGAATTTTTCCTTTTATAACATTTATATATATATACGTTATCTTTATCGTTCATTTATTCTTTATAAATCATTATTTTTTTATATATTTGTGGATATATATATGTTTACATATATATATTCGGGGAAATCCCATAATAATAAATAGATAGGGTTGTAAAAAGAAAAGACTGGGTAAACTTAATAAACAAATTTTTTTATCATAACTGTTTTTGAGTATCATTAGCCCGTTGGTGGTCGTCCGAGTAAGTTGACAATAACAAAGGTGTTTGGCCATTCGGTGAGTAACGAATCGACCCTCATACTAATATCAAATTTGACCATATCTGTAAAACTGAAACATCTTGACTATATCCGAAGTCTTGTAAAGACCAAATATTTTAGCGCTTTTATTTTTATAGGAAAATAACCCAGAAGTGGAAGTTGAAGGAAAGTAAAGATAGAAAGATATCGGAAAGACCCACTTTCAAATAAGACTAGAAAAACACAAACGGGCCGAACCAAAAGCGAAGTAAAGAGAGGAGAGTAACTGTTCAAGAATATTTAGATAAGAAAGAAGTATACGACCATTAACGAAATCAGGTAAAGAAAGAGCGGAGTACTTAGCAGAACAACGATAAAAACGAAATTTCCACTGCGCATTTCAATTACATCTATTTATCTTTATCTCCCACAGACCTTGTAAGGAATCGCGAACTTCGCGGTGAAAATCAATCATCCAGATTCGCATCCTTGCAGGAAGAGACAGGACTCATCCAAGATTTAACGAGCAGGTGAGTGGAGTCGCTGCCAATATTGTGGTGGGAGTAAAAACCTACCACAATATATATATATATATATTATTTGTAAAGGTATTACACGGCAATGTAGGAATAATATATATATTATATATATAATATATATATATATATATATATATATATATATATATTAGAGATGTACTGAAACCAGAAAAGAGGCCGATACTATAAGATCTCCCTATTTTTTTAGGTGCCCGATACTGATACTTTAATTAATATAATAAATATACAGTAATTAAGACAGAATTATTTGTGCACTGCCCTAGGCAAACTCAGGAACTTGCATTCCTGTACAACAATACTTAGTTCATTTATTTCCATATTTTGGTTGTGCCCACGTATATTTATTTTATAAATTAAAGTATCTTAAAGAAAATATTTGTAAATAAGTAATTAATAACTTTGTTATGTTTGTGTTTATTCCAGGATTAAATATTCCATTTTTCATTTTCCAATTAATTTTAGTATTAACAAAGTGTTAGCTACTAGCTTTTAATGATTCAACATGATTACAATTTACAAGAAGATTCTTTAACTAGCTACAATATAAAGAATAAAAATAATTAAAGAAGAGACCAAGTAATCACCTGAGAAGACAAAAAAAAAACTTATTATTCAAAACATGACAATAATATATACCTCGTTTATAAAATAAAGATAGGTAACAATTCAATTACTCAAATGTGATGCAAAAAATATTAAGACTTTCACTAAGTATCTGGCAAAAGCCCTGCTTGCCTTTTTGGATGTTTACATTCTTCACCTACACTAAAAACACACTCACTCTCGACTGATGAGGGAGGGGCTGATAAATATTTGCTTAACCTAACCTTACCAAAAGCAACAAATAATTCAAAATTTACCTGAAACCATCTTCCTTCGTTTTTTCTTAAATTTTCAAATTTACTTGAAACCATGTTCCTTCCTTCTATCGATATCCTATAAGGTACGCAATATATATATATATATATATATATATAATATATATATATATATAGTATATATAATATAATATATATTATAATACTCGGCACGAAATTCAGCCACGAGTGCGGTGTAAGCCAGTCCAGCCACTCGGATCAGTCATGAGTTCGACGTAAGCCAGTTCAGCCAATTAACTACTGTACACAAAGTATATTATATATATATATATTATATATAATTAATTATATATAAATATATATATATATATATATATATATATATATATATATTATATATATATATATATATATATATATATATATATTATTTAGCAGGTTTTTTCTTTTCTTTCTGGAAAATGGTGAGCTCTTTGAAACATGCTTCAATATGCTTAAATCCTTGAAATTGAATTAAAAGATTAGCATAATTGAAAATGATGCCTGATGTGCATTCCCGTAATTGTGGTTCAGGGATTTTTAGAAAATTGTAAAGATCCAAATTGCAACACAGCTGATAAAAATGCTCATTGATTGTTATAAAAAAAAGGAGGTGCCTAATGTCATTAAAGGCGCATTATTTACACTCACATTTAGACTTTTTTCGAGAGAGAATTTAGGGGATGTAAATGAAGAACATGGTGAAAGATTTCACCAGGATATTCAGATAATGGAAAAGGCGATACCAGGGTAACATTGGAGAGTGCCATGATGGGCGATATGTGGTTTTGAATAAGAGAAACCAAATCGATTCACAAGAGAAAATCTCAATCCACATGGCACTTTTAAAATGCAAAGTAAGCATGTTTATGGCATATTAAGCATCAACTTATATTTTGGGGATATTAGTATATATCTTATAAAGTAAAAAGTCTTTATTAAGTTTCTGTTCGTAAATTTAAACCTTAAAAAATAAAATTTTAATAAAAGTTATCTACAGTATAAACTAATTAACACACCTTAAAAATCCAAACTAAATAGTGAAATAATCTCAAAGTATCGATGATAGAAAGAATGAAGGTCATTTCTGTGTTCAGCGTTAAAAAATATTTAACAAACATTCTAATTTCAATTAATAATTTAATCCTTACTAATCATTTGTATTGACGTTCTTTATTAATGTATTTATTATAAGTCTCTATTCTTCACTCCAAAAAGTTAAGAAGTATCAGCCATATTAATGAATACCGATACTGATACTGATACCAAAAACTGTAGAGATGTGAAGAAAAATATAATGTAAAAACATCTCAATATATATATATATATATATATATATATATATATATATATATTAGTTATTATTATATATATATATTATATATATATATATATATATATATATATCGTAAGACGGGGCAATTCGGGTCCAAAATCAGGGGTACTCAAAATGCTAAGGTTTATGGAGACTTTTTTTTTTTTTTTTTTTTTTTCAAAATTTTTTTTATATATTAATTGTTATCCCTTTAGGAGTAAAATTAGTATAATTGTTATTTGTATATATAATATATGGATTAATGTTAGAAGCCGATAAGTAACGTGGATCGAATTTGCCCCACGATTTTGGGGGGCGGGGCAATTCGGTCCATTCAATTTTCACATCCCTAAGAATCCTCAAATTAAGTGTTTTATTTAATAAAATTAATGATGTCAGTTTTCATTTTTAAACATAAAGGTATTACACATAATTATTTTAAGAAATTGGGTTTCGAAAACGTAATAAAATGTTCGAGTTTGCGTTCGTTTTTGTCAAACTGCAAAATCTTTTAAAAAAAAGGCTCGCTTAACGGTAAGGAATTTCCTTAATTGTAGGTTGCTATTCTTTTTTATTCTGTATTATCACAGAATTAAGGAAATTCTTTACGTTTAGTGAGTGCGTTTTTTTTACGATTTTGCGAATGAACACAAACGCTGTTTTGACAAAAATGAACGCATGCTCAAGCGTTTTAGGTCTCTTTTTAAACAATGGTATTACATATTATTTTAAGAAATTGGTTTGAAAACTAAAAGAAATGCTCGGTTTGCGTTCGTTTTTGTCAACGCAAAATCGTAAAAAAAATGCTCAACCAAACCGTAAGGAATTTCCTTAATTCTTTTTGTATTCTATTTATGATTTTTTGGGCGCTGTTTGACAAAAACGGACTGTAATGTTATTAATTCTGTAAGATTGGCAATTCTTTTTTATTTTATATTACACAGAATAAGGAAATTCTTTACGTTTGGTGAGAGTTTCTTTTACGATTTTGCGCTGTTTGACAAACGAAACGCAAACCTTTGATCAAAAACGATGCAACTCGAGCGTTTTAGGCATAGCTATTACGTTTCGTAAGAACCAATGCAAGAATGAAAACTGCTTAGGGTCTGGCAACATGCATCATCAGAAGTATCCCTGTGTATCCTGCCCGTGTTACTAAATTGGCGTAAGTTGTGAACCATCTTTGCCTGAAAAATTTGTAAGGTTATTTATGCCTAAGTTGAAAAAAACTTTACCTACCTATCTTGCTGTAAAAGTGCAAGAACTTATTTAACAATTATATTTTTTTATTATCTTTTGTAAAAGTAATTAAAAATTAATTTATGAAGTAATAGCAATTTGGACCGAATTGCCCCACGCAAATTTTTAAACCTTGAACCGAATTGCCCATGTTACAATTTTTTATAATAAACATATTTATCTCTTGCCTGAATGCTCCAACGATTGCATAAGGTTATGAACTATTTTTGAAAACAACTATTCTTGGAACCAATATACATTTGATAACCTTACTGTATGATTCTTAGCAATTAGCCTAAAATTTACCCGATTTTATAGTGCTCAGAAAAAAGAAAAAAAAATCACAAAATTAATGGACTTAAATTAAAGGTTTCATAAAAAATTAATACCTAAGACATAAAAATACATTATTTTACCATCTTTAAAGATATATTTTACATCATATAGGCTATTTTGAGCCACTGGATCGAATTGCCCCACATGGTTTTATTTACATAGTCGAACGGTTATATTATATATATATAATAATAATATATATATATATATATATATATAATATATATATATATATATATATATATATCGAAATCAATTAAAAACGTAAAATTGTGGTATCTGGTAAATAGGTAACGGCAAATTTTTATCGATACTGATGCCAATACTGATACTACTACTCACAAAATGCTGATATTCTGGATAACTTAAAAAATCTACCAATTACCATTGGTATCGGTGCATCACAGTATAATCACATATAAGATTTTATAAATAATGTTTTTTTTAAAGTATTTTTATGCTTATTTTTAATTAAAAAATTAAAATTTTAATAAATAGAAAAGTAATGTAAAAAGTAAAAATTTTCTCAAATCTTAAAAACCATTTGGGTGAGCCTCCTGTTGCATAATGTATTTGAACAGCACCCTAACCCCAACCCAACCCATTTTATGATATACACATATACTGTGCATACTTAACAAAACTTATCACAACCCGAACTAGTTAGGTCTAAATGAAGGTCTAACCTATATGGATATATGTTGTTTTAAACCTAGGCCTAACCTAGATTATATATATCATAGCGATATAAAATTTTTTATTTTATCCATTTATTTATTTATTTATTTATTTTTATACAGCATATATCTATACAATTGAATTGTTAATTATATAAAGTTATCAATTAAGGAAAAAACATTAATGTAAATCGATGATAGTATCAATAAACAAGAAAAGAAGGCGAATTTTTATTAAAAATGAGAACAAAATTAAAAAGTCGGTTAAAGTGTTTATATTTTCCTAATGAAAATCGTTAACACTGTAAAAATCAATTTGATGTTTTGAATTCCTATAACAACACGGCCATTTAATAAAAAATTACCAAATTTAATATTTTTATAAGCAATTTTTATTGTTATTTTCATATATCATTTCTTTTTAAGCTCCAAAAATCAGTAAGGTTATGAAGTTTGGTTAAGTAGACACAGATTTACTGTGTATAATTAAAAAACTTATCATAACCTAAACTAATTAATGGGTCCTAAAATAAATTTAAAAAAAAAAAAATTTTGGGGGGGGTAGATGGATTAAATTTATATGAGAGGTTTGGCACTACTTTTTTAATACTTTTACATGGAGCCAAAAAATATATAAAAAAAAACGATTATGGGAAAAATATATCAATATTTCGTCAGAATTTGTTAAACTCAACTATTACCATAAGAGATTTTAAATAATTTTTAAAACCATTATTATAAATCAAATATTTATAGTTTTAATACAGTATTTACATGAATCTAAGTCCGTACTGCTCCACAAAATTTTACCAAAAGCATTGATAAGTGTTATCCTTATGAAAATGTCAAAATTACCTTTTTAAAAAATTTTGGAATATTTTAAATTTTTCTTTAAGATATATACATAAAATGTATAAAAATCAATAAAAAAAAACTTAAAAATTATTTTTTGATACCATTTTCGTAAATTAAATATTTATATTTTTAATACAATATTTAGTGATTCATGATAGGGAGTTCTCCATAATTTGGTATAATACCTGTATTGAACAGAATAGATTCGAGATTCTGGGCATATAGTAAGGATGCAGGGAGGGAAAAAGTTGAAAGTAGGTGGTAGAATGGAGGAAGCAAGGCTGAGGAAGGAAGATGGGGAGATTGCATGGAGAGAGCCCTGAGAAGAACATGGACTGCCCGCGATGCATCAGCTGATGGAGGATCGTGTGGGTTCTAGAATGACTGCTTAACAATGAAAAAGAAATACAAAACAAATATTATATATATAAGAGTAAAAATAAATACATTTTGTATCAGACTTTCTATTTTATATATAATATATATATATATATATATATATATATATATATATATATATATATATTGTGTAAATATATATTTATTTTATTTAAAATTTTTTTCTGAAAAAATTTTCCAAGTTCAGAAAAGTTTACAGTTTTTTAAGAAAATTGTTTAGTGGCAAGCTTCTGGCATAATTCCAGAAGCTTGCCACTAAAGAATTTTCTTAAAAAACTCAACTTAACAACTTTTCTGAACTTGGAAAATTTTTTGAACTTTTAGAAAAAAAATTTCAGAAAATATTTAGATCAAACACTAGATATTTACCATATACTGTAATTTGGACTTCGAATAGCACACACGCTCCAAGCATTGTTAAATATTTTGAATACAGAGCTCAAAAAAACTATTCTAGGCCCTATATTGGGCCTAACACTTCTAACAAACTAATAGATTAAAACAAAAACTTTTCTTAAAAAATAACTAAAGGCATTAGAAACAAGCATGTGTTTTTAAGACGATTATTTAAATTTTTTTGAAAGAAATAACAATGGAATTTATAAGAAACAAATATCCAAAAATTTTGAAGAAAAAAGGTGCATCTTAAGGCGGCTACAGACTTGCGTGAATTCGCCGAACGGTAGCCGAACTCCGCATGTGTGAGTGGGTCATTTTGGGCGAGCGTTCATGTTCGGGTTAGTTCGTCATATACACGAACGTTTTCCATCTCTTGTCGGTAAATTGGCACAGATCAAAGGAAGCGAATGGCAAGAAATTACCTGCATATACACATTCGTTGTTGTTTCGGCGATACAAGTTTCGGTTTTATCAAATTTTGATTTTATTTTGTGTTAAACTTAGCCAATCTTGTTAAGGTTTTCTATAATCTTAGTTAGTGTAGTCTAGTATATCAACATTATTTTATGTGATAAAAATAAAAACAGGTCTATTAATAGATAATAACGAATTGATTTCTCTATTTTGTGAATAGTTTGCGAGCCAAATAGAGCTACTCTAGGCCAAACACATAGGCCACTTAGAAGTTATTTAGGAAAATATGTTAATAAATTACATTACAATATTTATTCTCCAGTTTGTGAATATTAAAAAAAATTTGAGAATCCAACCTAACTAGAGCTATAATAGGCCAACAATTTGCAACTAGGCCTAACTTTGGCAAGTTTATTAAGTCTCACCTTCACTATAAGTAGGCTACTATAGTCTATAGCTCAATGTTATTGTGATGTTACCATAGTAGTGATGTTATCTTGTTAAATTTATCAGTGTAGTAATTTATTTAATTTCCTTTTCCAGAATTTTTTTTTAACATTTTAAAAAGGCTATGTTTGTTAATAAAAGGGTAATTGTGGGGTTCTATAGAGTCCAAATATGAGGATACTGTATTGGAACTATAAATATTTAATGTACAAAAATTGAATCAACAAATTATTTGAAATTTTTTTTTATTGATATTAGGTCTTATGTCTACTGCTTTGTCAATTCATATAGGTTAGGTTTCAGTTTAGATTCCTGCTAGTTTTTTTTTTCACTCATTTAATAGCCACGCGGTAGTACTACAAGTTTTATTAGATCATCTTTAATTCTAAGAAAGTTTTATTTTTTAAAAATATAAATAAATTCAGGGTACAAAATGCCTTTCATAGAAATTTCAACGTTGTGAAAAATAGTTTTTTTTTAACTTTGTTATAAATGAAAAATTGTGGATGGATTTTTAATTATTTTTTTCAAGTGTATACACTTGAGTATATTGTCTTTAAACTGGCAAAGTAAATTTTTTTTCTTTCCAAACAGTATTAGTGGCTAAAATCACGGGCCTAAACTGTCTGATTTCACGCCCGCCGTAAAAATTGAATGATGGGGTGAACTCGACCACCACCATTGTTTTCGTATTTTAACGTATTATTATTGACATTTTTATTACCGTATAATTAATTTAAATATAAATAAATAGCTACTTATATTAAGTAAAATTGAATAAAAAATGAAATTATATAAAAAATACGAATTCCCAAAAGTGTCAATTTTTGGGCAGAGAAGGGTGAATCGGACTAGCTACCTTATTTTTATCTTATTTTATTTTCATTATTGACATTTTTATTGAGCAATATTTACTAATTTTTAATATGATAAACTTATTATATTAAGTAAAATTAATATAAAATTTATTTATATGTAAAGAAGGATTTAACCAGATGGTCCGATTCACCCTCAATGGTGGTCTGATTCACCCCCTCCAGTGGTCTGAATGAGCTTTATTTAACTTTAATAAACTATTGAAAAAATACATTCTTATTTTTTTTGTGGTTTTTTGGGCTTTTTTGACCTACTATAAGGCCTTGCATTTTCAAAAAAAACAAATTCCAAAAGTGCATTAGGGAAGAGTGGGAAGACGAAGTTATACCTAAAAGTGGTCCAAAGTCACCCCGCCCGATGCTATTGATTATCTGCCTCCAGTTATAAACTCAAGCCAATTTTTTTTTTAAAAATTTTATGGAAGTTAAATAATTTTTTTTTTTTTTCTTTAATGATTGTGAAATAAATTATAAAATAAAAAAATTACATTTAATAGAAAAACTACATTGAAAGAGGGGGTTCGTGTTGAAGAGGGAAATACGGAGGGACCACAGGAAAATGAACTTTAAGGCCGCCTATCCCCAACCAGCGCCACCAACATGTTCACAGTCAAGTTTTAATTCTTGCCCCCAGGTAGATAAAACAACTGCTATGCAGAGGATTTGAACCAGCGTCCTCTCGTATGAGAGTCAGCGACTCTAACCTCTGCTACATTATATATACATTAAATAAAGGTTATGTTAGAGTTTAGTTAGTTTACATAGATTTCACATACATTAAGTAAAGGTTATGAGTTTAGTTAGTTTACATAGATTTAAACTTTTTTTTTTTTATAATATTTTTAAAAGTGTGAAGTTGCTTTACTACAATAGTTTCAATTTTAACTCTGCAATTTTTACTAAGAATTTTAGGAAAGTTCAATCTATGTAATCGATATGTATATGGAGGTGGCGGCAGATAATGAACATGGTCATATATACCGTGTATATATATATTAATATATATATATTTATATTTATATATAAAATATATATATATATATATATATATATATATATATATATATATATATATATATATATATTAGCTTTATATTAATTTTTTTATTATATCTTATGCAAAAAAAAAATTGCTTGCAAAAGTAATTAAATTTTTTTTTTTTTTTAAATTGAATTGTTGATAAATCGTGTAAAATTTGATTATTAAAAAAAATATGCTTTTGAATATAAATTAACTTATCTTACTGTCTCTATACTTTTATTATTAATTAATAATAAATTAATTCCTCCAATTTTTTAATATTTTGTTTGAGAAATTCCACCTAAATTAAGTTTTTGTAATAGTCAGGCAGAACCGCTTCAAAGCTGATTTTTATAAAAATCATATGGGATACTCAAAATACATTGTATTGAAGTATAAATACAAGAATAATGACTGATGACTATTAGAAAAAATGCTTATATATTTGTAGAACTGACTCAACTATTTTTTCCTAGCCAATTTGCTTTTAGGCGTACAAACTGTGCAATGTAATGGAGTTCAATATAATTACAATTCTATATATAGTAAGTCCTATTTAATACTCTGCAGCTCCATACCTATGTATAATTCTTTAATATAATATTTACAAATTCATGAACTAGCTATTAATTTGCTAAATGTGAAACTCAAACTGAGTGAGTAGTGAAAATTACCTTTGAAAAAATTATTGATATTATTTTTATTAACAATTACTCAAGTTGCAGTCCCTCCTCCTGTAGGTAAATGTTCATATGCCATGTATTTATGGTTTGGTTGAGGATTTTATTTTTATTTTTTATTTAGTTTTATTTTCTTGATTTGGATTTTTTGGCATTTTTTTTTTCAATATTTATCATGAGAGTAATGTTCACATCAGGGTATTTGATACAATGTTAGCGTGTAAAGTAATATATATATATATATATATATATATATATATATATATATATATATATATATATATATATATATATATATATATAATTTTAAAATGATTCATGAAAAAATTATTTGTTTTATGAGGTTTTAGGTACGGTACCATATTTTACAGCAGAAGAAATATTACAGTAAAATTTCTTTTACCATTCATTTTGATTTAAAACTTGGTAC
>JABUQX010035109.1:17500-30000 GCA_015478945.1 Trachelipus rathkii
GTGATATCACCTAAGAAAATATCGCAATGATATATTGATATATCGAGCCAAAAATATCGATATCTCGATATATCGATATTTTTTGGCCATCCCTACAGTAATTCTTCATCCCTATTCCCTACACGGACGAAGCAGAACACAAAAGTTGTGATTTCTTCGTAGTTTTTTTTAAATATTTGATTGAAAATATGTATAGTAGTGTTGTAGGGGCTTCACCCCTTATTCTTATAAAAATCTCAGATATAATCTAAAAAGTAATGAAAACGAAAATCGGTTCCCTTTAGGAAAAAAAAGTAACAGCCTCTCAAAGTTTGAATTTTCCCATAGGATTTTCTTATAAAAAAAATTAAAAATCACAGGATAAAAATAATAATGAAGCTTAAAAGGAAAGCGAAAATGACTTGTCTTTAGGAAAAAAAGTTACAGCCTCTCAAAGTTTAAAATTTTCCCATAGGTTTTCTTATATATATATATAAAAAAAAAAAAATAGTAGGCCTCGTGAACGTTTTTAGTTGCGTTTATGTCCACTATATAAATTTTTGTTAACTCTTACATAGATTTTCTCTATGTATACCAACAAAACTTATAACCTGACCTAGAGGGCCTGAGATGAGACCTAACCTGGATGGATCAAAAAGGAAAAGTCTATGGGAGTTTTAATAACTTTGAGAGGCTGTAACTTTTTTTCCTAAAGAGACCGCCACGTTTGTTTTTTTTATTCATTATTTTTTTTAGAGTAGCTATATCATATGATTTTTATAAAAATGGGGTGAAGCCCCTCTGCGCTACTATTACTGAAAATATAAACTTAAAATGTACTTCAATTTGTAATAAATACTTCATGGAATTTTTTAATATCTTTTGTGTAAATTAAATGTTTAATAGTTTTAATACACTATTTACATGAACAATAGTATGAACTGCACCACAATTAATGAGTCTTGAATAAAGCGTACAGATTGGCTTATTGGCCACCCACCTGAGGGAGTCCAACTGTGTATACTCAAGTTGGTTATCTGTAAAGCTTTTTGATATACTGGGCACTGTTTGTAGTTTATGCAGTGCCCAGTATATCAAAAAGCTTTACAGATATCAAAAGCTCATGCAGGTGAGGTAGTAGGAGCAAACACTCCTCTAACGATAGAACTTCAAAAACTAAACCCCAAGAGCAAGGACTTTTCAGCAAGCCACAAGCAAGCAAAGACGACAACTCAACAATCCAATATGAAATACAGTAGATATAAAGAAACCCAGTGCACATCAAATAAGCCAATAAACCCTCTAAGAAATTATGCCAAAGTTTTAACAACACTGGAAGATACTGACATAGATTACTCTGATGATGAAGAAGACACTAGTGAGCTATAACACCTCTCAAGGGACTTAAATCAAGCATCCACCAGTAAAGGGAAATTTGCTCAAATTAAAAAAAGAATGACATATAGCCATAGTGAACTAAGGGAATCTACAGAAGAGGATTCTCAACCTGAAAATGAGATTTTAAAGGAAAGTCCAATGCAAAAATGAGAAAAATTGAATATTCCAAATGGAAAACGAGAATCCAACAAAAAAGACATGTTTCTTACATTTATAAAGAGGATTATGGCCATTGGCCAAAAATTTATAATGCAATACCAAGTGAGGAAATTTATTAATGAAGCTATGTTGTCAATGAGTACAGATTTAATAGCATTATTTTCTTTGTTGGATCAATATGGGCAAGAATGAGATTATTTTGTGGAATGCCAGATCACAAGTTAAAAAAATTACCAGACCCAAAATGTTCCTCCTTAGAGTTAAAAAAAAAAAAAAAAAAGCTTGGTACAACATACAGAAATTCCTGTGAGAACTGGGAATTTCAATAGGATTTAGCAATTATAGTTAAATAGGTTGTGTCAATAACTTATATGTAATATCAAATTAATTTTATTTATTTTGTCTTTCAATGCAAATATGGAAAAGTAAGTGCTGCAAATGACAATTGAGTTTATACAAACTCAAGTGTGAATTCCACCATAATTACTGAGTCTTGAACAAAATGTATAGATTGGCTTATTGGCCACCCACCTGAGGGAGTCTAAATGCATATACTCAAGTTGGATTTGCATACTAGTTGTGCACGGATCATACTTTTGTGTGTCTCAGAGAAAATACACAACAAGGATACACACATTTTTTGTTCTACTGACAAAGTTGAGTATCAAAAATTTTGGGTTAACGTTATTAACGTTTTCAATATCTCACCATCTTTATATCCATGAAT
Source organism: Trachelipus rathkii (assembly GCA_015478945.1). NCBI lineage: Eukaryota > Metazoa > Arthropoda > Malacostraca > Isopoda > Trachelipodidae > Trachelipus > Trachelipus rathkii. The sequence goes on from JABUQX010035109.1 coordinate 19,764, forward strand.
GGTAAGGTCAGCCAAGTGTTGTAGCAAAAACATTACTCCACTAATTTTTTGATATTATAGCAGTTTCAAATCACCTTTTGTGTGTTTGTCGGTATATATATATATATATATATATATATATATATATATAATATAATATATATATATATCATATTATATATATATCTAATATTATATATATATATTATATATATATATATATTAAGTGGTAAATATATTTTAATAAATTATTTGTTTTTTTCATTTTATATTCTATTTCTTTAGCGAACATTACTTTCTCAATTTATTTGTAATGCAAAATACGCCCTAATCAGAAATTTTATTCTTACAAAATAGGTTGTTTACAGTTCACGAAATCATAATCTTCGTTGTCTGTAAATATTTTTCAACTATACAATTTAAAAATCTAAAAAAAAATTCATCCCAATCTTTGTATGGGGCACTAAGGCCTAAAATAAGAGGGAGTAACCTAAACTTTTTAATTTATCTTTTAAAATCAAATTTTATGACAACTTATCAATTTCCTCCATTCAGGTACTCTCCTCTCTTCATCTATGCCTCCCCTTCAGGTACTCCTCACTCTCTTCATCTGGCTTATTCTACCCTCTTTTCATCAGGATATAGTAATTTTTCTTTTTATAATAAAAATGAAATTTTTTTTTGTTTTATTTACTTAAATTCTTTAAAACTAATAATTTCGAAAAGAGCCAAATGACTCTAGATCCTAATTTTAATCAGCAATTTTTTAATAGTATGTAAAATTGTAATTATTAATAAGATTTTATTTTTTGGCTTTTTAATTTTTTGATCAAAAGAGTTTAATTTTGTAATACAGCGCTGGAAAATGGCAGTTTTATCACATTTTAAAGGATAAGGTTTTTAAACAAACTGACTAAAGAATGCTCATCTCTGGATGCATTTAATTCTGCTTCTCTCTTGATTCTTCCAACAAAATTCCCTGATCCATATTCTTTTTCTCAACCAACTTCTGGTGGTCATGTCTTTAGCCTACTCTAACCTTTTTCTCTACCAAGTCCTGGTGGTCATGTTTTTAGCCAAATGGAGTAGATATTTTGTGGAGAAAGAGGGACCTGCCTTTGTTGAAGGTAGGAGAAAATAAATTTGAATGTTAAAAATTGAGTAGATGTAAAGAATCTCCTTAGTTCTTTCAATTCAGCAATTTTTCACTTTGAATCCAATTAAAAATCGATGAATCTAAAAAAGAAAAGATGAATTAGTTTTGACTATTTGTCTACATTTGTATAGGCTATATTTTATCTTCATCATTTAGAAAAGAAAAGGACTCTTCATTAAAGATTAGTATAATCGTTTTAATTGTTTTATCAAGCAGGAAAGGTTTTGTGGCATTGAGATATTTTAACAAAGTAAATTTTGAATTGATTATTATGGATATTAAGAGTGAGTTTGAAATTAAGGATGAACCCTTAGAAAATTCAGAAGATTTCAGAAAGCATTGGTCACAAGCTTTGGCACAAATTTCATGGTGGAGAACTTCCGGTAAGGAAATTTCATTATTATTATTATTATTATTTTATTATTTCATTTATCTATTATTATTATTATTATTATTATTATTATTATTATTATTTTTAGTTTTTACTTCCAATTCCCTAAATATTTTCTTCTGATATTCATTTAATTTCCTTAATATTAATCTAGAGAATAATTTACAAAGAAAGTAGGAGGCATATTTATATTTATTAGATCCTGACCGGTTTCGTCCGTAAACCTCGACATCTTCAGAGTTTTCGATTCTACAAATAAATAAATAATTTTTAACACTAGATTTAAAAAATTAAAATTACAAATTAGATTTTAGATTTTAATAAGCCTCAGCTATTTTAGGTTTTTGGGCTTCACATGAGGAGTGTAAAATTTTAAATGATTTTGAAATATCAGGTACAGTTGTCTTGTTATGTTCAGTGAATAAATTTTCATATATTTTAACTGGTTTAAAGCGATGGCTGGTATGCCCCTATATGTTAATCTAGTTAGTTGTGTAACCATTACGTCGATGTACAGTCAGACTCGGGACATGCGAATTGGTAAACAACAGGGTCATTAACTGCTTAGTTGAGAAGCAGGTAGAAAGTTTTCTTGTTTTGTGGTATAGTTTAACTGTGATTTTTGAACTTATTGTAGATTTAATGTGGGTGTTAATAATGCCGCGTAGGCATTTTTTCCTCTTTATTGAAGTCTTTTGCATCTGAAGTTTTAAAATCAAAATTTAATGTTTTCAGAGATATTCGTATTTTCCTGTTTTCTTTATAATATTGTTGTATTTGTCGTTATTGTTAATTATTTTCTCGTTAAATCTTAAAGGGTGGTTTACAGTTAATCATGGTTCTGTTTATTCTTTTAACTTGCAGCATCAAATGACTCCAATCCGAGCAATAATTTATAGTGCATGTCCGAGTCCTGACTGTCACGGTCGCGTATATTGGTTACACGGCCTTTAATAGAATTAACAGATAGGGCATACCAGCACCGCAGCGCGTTAAACCCAGTAAAATATACGAGCTTTATTAACAAAACTTCACCAAAGAACTGTTAAAAGAAAAAATTTCAACATGATCCCAAAATTTTACACTCCTCATGTGAAGCCCAAAAACTGAAAATAGCTGAGGCTTATTTCATAAAACATCTTAAAACAGCCATTAAACGATAAAAGTTTCAACGTTATTGTCTCTTAGTTAATATAATCTGAAATACTAACAATCTAAAATCTAATTTGTAATTTTTTTTTTAAATCTTGTGTTAAAATAATTCCTTCAATTGTTAAGAATCGAAACTCTGAAATGTCCGAGAGGTTTACGGACGAACCGGTCAGGCAACTCATAAATATAAATATGCCTCATACTTTCTTTGCAAATTATTTTCTAGAGTAGTATTAAAAAAATTAAAATAAATATCAGAAGAAAATATTTAGGGAATTGGAAACTAAAAGTAAAACATTAAAACGAAGCTGATTAGAATTTTCTATATTATTATTATTATTATTATTTATTAATTATTATTATTTATTATTATTATTATTATTATATTATTATTATTATTATTACTTATTATTATTATTATTAATTATTATTTATTTTTTATATATTTTGGTGTATTATCAATTTATTATATTTATATGCACTTGTAATCACTAATTGGTTTTCTTTTCCCCATACTTTTAATCCAATCTTCTTTAGGCATTTTGATATATAAACAGTAGTTAGCCAATTCCAGATATTGAAAAATATTTTTCTCGTGTGGCCCAATTTTATTGGTACCACACTATTGACATTGACTCCTTTGCTGACAAAAGGAAACACATACTTGAAGAAGTAAGACTTATCATGTTTATGTGGATTATAGCTTCTTCTCTTTATAGATATGTGTTGTTGCTCCATTGTGATTTTGTATGGCTTTTACTCAACCGTTTCTTTGAAATCCTATAACTCCCTTCTGTTCAAGATAAGACCATTTTCTAATCAGTAATGAGAGAGAATTCCAGAAATCAATTTTTTGGTGGGAAAAGTTTATTACTTTTTATAATCTTATTTTTCTCCACGAAAGCATATTTCGTCATAGGTCAAACCTCATTGCTTCAAATACCTTTCCTGTTAATTTAACCTATAGTTCTTATCCAGGGAGTTACGTCTTTCATTCTTTTAATAACATCCACAATTTCTGATCTATTTTTATATTATCACATTTCTGATCTTTTCGCTTCCTTTCCTGTTTATGACATTAATTCCTCAATTATTCCTTTCTGAATTCATTGTTACTCTCTGCACTTGAAAGACAGAAAAAAAAACAACATCGTAGGTTTACTTATAACTAATAAACAAATAATTAAACCTATTTATTATCATTTAAATCATTTACTGATTGAATTTATACAATAAATACATTTTTTCCATCTATCCTATTTTTCAAACATTATTTTATTATTTATTATTATTATTATTATTATTAATTAATTTTATTATTATTATTATTAATTTATTATTATTATTATTTGTTGGAATAGATTCATATATTTTCAGTTCAGGCTTTTTAATTTTAAAATAAATTTTATTTTTTGATTAAAGGACTTTTGCAAAATTAAATAATTTGAAGATATTAATATGTTCATGTTTTTTTTATAACAATCGTTTCTTTTTTTCTTATTTTGTCGACTCCCATTAGTGTATGTAGAACAAAGAGAGATGACAGACTCAGAGTAAAAAGCCCTTTAAGAAACGAAGCTCAGTCTTCAAGAAGAGAGAACCAAATGATTGAAAACATAGATTTGGAAAATCCTGAAAAAGATGAGTTGGAACTTCATTCGAAGTCACACGGTAAGAAGTTTAAATGTGATCATTGCAGTTTTGAATTAAAGTAAACTCAAATCAAATTTAGAAGTGATGGTGATACCGGTTGTAGTGAGCGCTTTGGGAATTGTAAAATCTAGCCTAATCGGCCAGTTAAGAGGACTCGCGATTAGAGTAATACCATCTGAAATATGTTTGGAGGTGGTAAAGAAGAATCTGAGTACATTAGGTTTGTGTTGGGTATGTAGAGGAAGGAATAATTATGAGCTATGTGCCAGCCTTTGACTCAATGTTTGAGGACGGTTGGTACTTCTTACAACCCTTTAAAGGAGGAGGGAAAAATTATTAAATGCTCTGAGTGCGAACATGAATAAAATCGAGAAAGTAGGCTGAAATTACATTTGTTAATACATATAAATATCACTGTATTCATAACTGTGCTCAGAGCATTTAAAGTATTTTATTTATTTTCTTAATATATTTACATTTTTTATATCTCCTAAAGGTTAAGCAAGCAACCGTCTCAAACTCGAGTCTAAAGACTGGCACATATTTGTTTCTTTACATACCCAGCCCAACTGATGGGATACTTTGGCTTTTCCTTTCGCTTCAAACATATTTCAGGTGTTTCCTCTCATCGGGAAATCTTCTAGTGGGTAATCAGGGCTAAGGTTTTCATTGGTCCCCCACGCACCCATCTCTACTCTCTCCATGTTTCCAAATTTTCTGGTTTTGTATTTGAGGATCTGATACGAAAGATTAAAAGGTCTTTTACTTGTGATTTTTTTTTGATTTTTTGTTTTTAATATTTTCCACTCAATTTTTTTTTATTTTTATAGGAGATTTAGAAGTTATGCCAGATCTGTCTTTTGGGTGTATAATTCATAATAATCCAAATGTAAATTTTTTTTATTTTCTTATGATTTTTTGTCTAAAGATGGCAAAATTAGAATAATTTTTTATACTATAAACTTTATCAATATTGTATTTAAGTAAAAAAATAATGATTTGAAAATGGTTTGGCGATTTTCTCTCTCTCTCTCCTCTCTCTCTTCTCTCTCTCTCTCTCTCTCTCTCTCTTCTCTCTGCTCTCTCTCTCTCTCTCCTCTCTCTCTTCTCTCTCTCTCTGCTCTCTCTCTCTCTCTCTCTCTCTTCTCTCTCTCTCTCTCTCTCTCTCTCTCTCTGCTCTCTCTCTCTCTCTTCTCTCTCTCTCTCTCTCTCTCTCTCTGGCTCTCTCTCTCTCTCTTCTTCTCTCTCTCTCTCTCTTCTCTCTCTCTCTCTCTCTCTCTCTCTCTCTCTTTCTCCTTCACCCCCCCCCCTCTCTCTCTTCTCTCTCTCTCCTCTCGTCTCCTCTTCTCTACTCTCTTCTCTCTCTCTCTCTCTCTCTCCTCTCTCTCTCTCTCTCTCCTCTCTTCTCTCTCTTCTCTCTCTCTCTCTTTCTCTCTCTCTCTCTTTTCTCTCTCTCTTTTCTCTCTCTCTCTTCTCTCTCTCTCTCTCTCTCTCTCTCTCTCTCTCTCTCTCTCTCTCTCTCTCTTCTCTCTCTTACTTTATCTCTTCTAAGATACAACCTTTCAGTATGGACAATCTTAAGTGCGTGTTAGAATGAGGTATTGAATCGTGTTACGGGAGTATGTGGTGTTAATGAGAGAATTAAGAGTTGTGTATTAAGATGGTTTTGGCTGAAACGATAGATGGATGATAGGCAGTTCTTGGTTAAGGGAATGTATAGTGACTAGTGTGCTTGGAAGGTGAAATAAGGAAAGTATGAAAATGAAATTTTGAGTTTATCATTACTACTAGTACTATTTCTTTCTTTAGGTCCATCACATTACACTAGATAAATTTGTAAACTAGGTAAATTTAATGTAAAGTCAAAAAGCAATCAAGATTTTAATTTGGAGAATCTATTGAGTGAGAACATTATAAGATAATAATTAAAATATGAGGTTGCATATTTAATAGAAAATGTATGGGATGTGGTTCTTGGAAAGTAAGAAAATGGGTCAAATTTGATTTCAAGGGAAGGTTAGGATTTTGACCTTAAATTTTACTGTTCTTTCGATCAATATGAAACTCTCAGGGCGTGTGTAGCTTGAGAGGGAGTTCAACTTTTTATTTAGATCAGTTTTTTTCATCATCATCATCTGTCCGTTGGTTTCCCAGAACTGTGGGTGGAGCACCCAAACTTGCACTAAAACTCCGAGGCATGCATAAACATTCTTTTGGTATAAATGAGTGGTAGCGGGACCTCAACCCAGCTACTACTGTATTTTAAGTGGCCTCTTACGACATGCAGAACGTTGTGAAAAATTTCTCCCCCTTACACACGGATAATTTTTTTGTATACCAAAATTTTTTTTTATTTTTTGTCCATTTTCCCCCCTGCCCAGAGGCAAAACGGTTGTGTGTACAAAGAAAATGATCGAAATAAAAAGGTGTCTCTACCCAAACTATAAATACTCTTAAAATTTCATGTTGATCGAATCAACCGAAAGAAATTTATCGCAATTTTTCTTTTATAAAAAATCATTTTCAGTGGGTTTGGGATTGGGAATTGCTGGGATTTGGTGGCAGATATTAGAAATCTGTATTATATATTTTTTTAGATAATAGACTCATCTTTGTATAGTTTAAGCTTCGAGTCATTAAAACAAAAAAAATGTAGGTGAACTCACAAATATTAGGTACATTGTTTTTCTTCACATGAAAATGCATAACAAACCTATGGAGACAGAAACTCAACGAAATAGACGTTTAAACGAGAGCTTGAGGAAAAAAAGCTGCATCTTGCTTTATATTTGATGCAAATCGAATGAAAAGTAAGAAAATTACTTCAATTTCAGTTTTGGGGCTGAGCCAGTCAAACCTTGATGTCAAAATTAAAACCTCTTAAAAAAATTTATATATTAAATTAAAATTAAATTATAATGTTCCTGAGTTTTAATTGAGACAAAGTGGAAAACGAATTCAAGCTATGATAATAATTTTAAAGGAGGGCAGACTATATAGTATTTTTAGAGGTTAAAAAAAAAAAAAAAAAAAACCTCCTTTTAACGTGCTTTATCCCCTTTTCAGAGGGTAACACGGGGGGGGACTACAGGAAATGGAACTTCAAGACCAGCTATCCCAAACCAGCGCCACCTACGTGTTCGCAGCCGGGTTTTAATTCTTCCCCCCAGGAAGATAAAACTCAGACTGCTACGCGGAGGATTGAACCAGCGTCCCTCTCGCAGAAGCGAGAGCTCGGCGAGGTCAACCTACCTACGCACGAGGCGTTCTTGGGAAGTTAAAATGTGATTAATATTTTAATTAATGATGGTCAGAATTAATAAGATCTTTACAAAGTAGATTTTTAATTCATAATATAGAAAAACCGCATATTTTTTTGGCATCACTTTCAGTAGATTATTATTATTATATTATTATTATATTATTATTATTATTATTATATATTATTATTATTATAACGATTGATGGGAAAGAAAAATACTATTAGTAAATAGGTGCTTTCCTGCTCACGTATTAAAATTATGGATTAATGATATTTCATGAAGATTTGACAGACGTCATAGTTTGAACATTTTTTGAAACCCTCTGTCAATCAACAATTTTTGTATTACAAAAGCTTCTCGGAGTGACGTTTGTGTTAGCTAGGCATAGCCTACCCTCGGGAGTCACAATAATTACAGTTGTTTTTAGATTATTGAGTGATTATATTATTTATGATTTGACGGTCATGGCTAAATGACGATTATTACCTTTTCATAATTTAGATCAGAAAAACAGTTATAACTTATAATCTCTCAAATTTGAGTCAAATTTCTCTCGCGAAGGGAAGCACCAAATATTTTCAAATTTATTTAGGATTTTGAAAATAGCAATGAGGGTAGATTAAAATTACTTCTTTTTTATTATTATTAATCTCAAAAACATTTTCCCACAACCCTTGTTATATATTTATTTTAAATGACTTATTTATTAATGTTTGTTGTATTTTATTTTCAGTTAAAGTTGAAGCCGAAGTCGCCTCACCACAGGCAAAATTTTTTATGAGGCAGAGCTACTTTTCTATGTCCAGAAATTTTGATACGAAAACATCAACTTTGCTTAATAAAAATATTAAAAATGACAATAATGATTGTAATAATCTTTTTGGGAAAGAAATTTCAGTTTGTGAAACTGAAAAGTGTAATAATACTGATAGAGCGTTCACGTGCTCTTATTGTACCAAAAGGTTTGTAAGTAAAGGTGGTTTAAAGAATCACATTCGAAACCACACCGGTGAAAAAACATTTAAGTGTTCTTTCTGCGAGAAAAGTTTTAATCAAACACCCCATTTACAAGCCCACATTCGAACCCACACAGGTGAAAAACCATTTAAGTGTTTTTACTGTGAGAAAAGTTTTAATCGGAAAAGTAATTTAAAAATTCACCTTCGAACCCACACAGGTGAAAAACCATTTAAGTGTTCTGACTGTGAGAAAAGTTTTAATCGTAAAGATCATTTAGAAAGACACATTCGAACCCACACGGATGAAAAGCCATTTAAGTGTTCTGACTGTGAGAAAAATTTTCAACCACAAACCTTCGTTTAGGAATCATCACAATTCGAACCCACACGGGATTGTAAATCCATTTTAAGTGTTCTTACTGATTCAAAAATTTAATGAAAAAGTGGTTTAATAGTTCACCTTCGAACCCACAGGTAAAAAGCCATTTAAGTGTTCTTACTGTGATAAAAAGTTTTATCGTAAAAGCTTAGTTTAAGGTTTCACCTTCGAACCCACACAAGGGAAAACCCATTTTTATGTTCCTACTGTGATAAAAGTTTTAAACAGAAAAGTCATTTAAGAGATCACCTTCGACCCACACAGGTGAAAAAGCATTAAGTGTTCTTTCTGCGAGAAAAGTTTTAATCAAAAACGTAATTTAATAGCTCACCTTCAAACCCACACGGATAAACCATTTTGTTGTTCTTACTGTGATAAAAGTTTTAATCGTAAAGATGATTTAGAAAAACACATTCGAACCCACACGGGTGAAAAACCATTTAAGTGTTCTTACTGTGATAAAAGTTTTAATCATAAAGATTATTAGAAACACACATTCGAACACACACGGCGTGAAAACCATTTAAGTTTTCTTACTGTGAGAAAGGTTTTAATCGTAAAGATCATTTAAAAAACCACATTCGAACCCACACAGGTGAAAAGCCATTTATAAGTGTTCTTACTGTGATAAAAATTTTTATCAAAAAAGTAATTTAAGAATACACATTCGAACCCCACACAGGTAAAGCTTCAACTTCACAGAAAACAAAAAATTTGAATCTTTATTAAAGGTTAGTGTTAAAAATGAACATGATTGTTTACGACAGTCCTGAATTATTTTTAAAATATGAATTATTATTAAATTTACTGTATTTAGAATTAAGTAATACTTTATATTAGTAGTCTGGAGATAGTACGGGTGGCAAGTATAGGCTTATAGGAGACTGAAGCTTTAGTCTAGATTTTTAAATGAAGGCCTAGATGTTTTGATGAATGTTTATTGTATTTATTAAGTTGTTTTTCTTATGTTTATGAAGTAGGAAAATTATTATTATTTTTCTAAAAAATATACTTTTTTTCAATTTTTTACTATGCTATTTTTCAATTATTTTTGTACAATGTTGCCAGTTTGAGTTTTAAATTAGTTTGTTTTTTATTCATTTCACGTGATTTATTTCTAAAACCGTTAAAATATTATTTTATGTAATGCAAAGAGGAATTAAGATTTAGATATGTATATTTTTTATGCAATTATTGAATTTATATTTTATTATACGGTATTAGTTTATTACATTACTAAACTGAGAGTTAATAAATGATTTATACTTTAGAGTTTTGATTCTTTCCTAATGATAAAGCTAATCC
>JABUQX010035109.1:35000-38846 GCA_015478945.1 Trachelipus rathkii
TTACCACAAGCTACAATCTCACAGCGATCTCGCTCCTATTCTGATCATTTCACCAGTAGTAATTATCTAACCTGCAGATTTACCATTCTTTAACTTTTCACTCTACCCATTACCTCCTCCTTGCTAAATAACCTCATCCCCAAAATACATATTCTTCTTGCACCATCAAACCCACACACATTCACCTATCACCTCTCATTAACTGCCAAAATATATGCAGATCATCACTCTGAAAGTGTCTATATCCACACACCCAAATCCACAACCCTCAACAAATATCAATCCAGTTACAAATCACCATCCTATTCATTATTCTACTATATATATAATATAATATATATATATATATATATATATATATATATTATATATAAGTATATAATATATATATAATATATTATATTATATATTATATACTATATATCATATATTATATATTATATATATATAAATATATAATACATGACTATATATATATATATATATATATATATATATATATTATACTATATATACTATACATATATATATATATATACATATAATAATAATATATATCATATATTATATATATATATATACCAATAATTGTGATAGACCTATCATTATTTCTATATATATGATATTATATATATTTATATATATATATAATATATTATATATTATTATATATATATATATATATATATCCTATATATCATATATCTATATATAAATATATATAGATATATATATTATATAATATATACTCTATATATATATATATATTATATTAATATATATATATATATATAATATATATATATATATATATATATATATATATACACGGAAATACTCTATAAAGATAGATATAATCTCATGTATATATCCTTATAAGACGTTATATATACTTATATATATATATATAATATAATATATATATACATATATATATAAATATATATATATAATATATATATATATAATATAGTATACCGTATATATATAGTATATATATAATATATATATATATATAATTTTATATATATTATAATATACCCGTATATATATATATATAATACTTATACTATATATATATATAATATATATAATATATATATATATATATATATATATATATATATATATACTATATATATATTATATACTATATATATATATATGATATATATATAATATATATATAATATATTACTATTAATATATTTTATATCCAGATTATATATATATATATATATATATATATATATATATAATATATATATATATATATATATAATATATATATATATATATATATATATAGTATATATATATATATATATATATACTCATATATATTATACTATATAATAATATATATATATATATAAGAAAATGAAGGATGTAATGCATTGTTGTATTAATTGTGTTTTCAGTATATAGTACTTTTCTTTTGCGTTAGAAATTATTTAATTGAGAGGATTATTGCTCTCTGTATTTGTATTATTTAAGTTATTAGTGAAGAGCTAGTCATAAAGTCTCCCTGGCTAATCCTTCACTCTATCGGATGGTCAGAAGCAATCTATTGAGAAGAGGTTGTGGTTTGGAGAGGTTGTGGTCTTGCTGGTGATTTTTCTTGTGGATTTGGAATCCTTCTGTGGTAAGAGTACTTACTTATTATTTTTCGTATTATTTTAATGAATTAATTGGTGATTAATGATTATTGTTTCATTATTGTTGTTGTTATTTAGGTCTTAGTAGATATTATTATTTTTAAAGGTTTGAAGCCAAGTAGTGGAGGTCTCTGGTTTGTGGAAGTTTTTGGTTCTGAAAGGTGAAGGTCTGATCCCCGGTAGTCGATTGAAGAAGTAGAAGTAGAGGTTCGAAAAAAAACTGGTTAACGACATTGGCCAGGTACCTACTACTTATTATTTTTGTTGATTGTATTTTTTTCTTTTTTTATGATTCTCTTGTTATGATTTTTTTGAATTTAAATATTTGATTTTTGAATTTTATATGTTTGATTATTTTAGAATTTGATTTGATTGATTTAATTGATTTGATCAAGATTAATTTAAAAAGTTAATGTTAAAATTTTGATTCATAGTAATTCACTTAATGATATTTATTATTTAATTTATTATATTTTAATTCCTTATATAATTCATTCATTTATTTTTGTTAAGTTAGGTTTTTTTTTTTTTTTTGTCTTTTTTCTGTTTTTTTTGGAGCTGATTTTTTTTTTGTAGCATTTTTTTCTGCGGCTGTTTTATTTTTCTGTGGCAGCTGTTTTTCAACGATCGCGGTACATGGGTACCACTTAAAGTTATTATTGTACAAATAAAATGTGGATTCCGTAAATAAAAGGAAAATTTGTAAAATTAACACAGAAAAAACATTAAAAGAGATAAACTGAAAAATACAACAAGTAGGGAACGTAAAACTAATGTAACAGCTTGAGAAAATAAAAAAAAAATAAAAATATAAAAGGAAACTAATGTGAAACTAAAAAAAAGATTGAGGAAAACATATTTTAAAACTAAAAATTGAAAGTATAAACTAAATAAAAGGTATAGGTACTATTTCCAAGATTACAAAAATCAAATACTCCAAAAAATCAAAAAATCACCAACCCTGTTTATAACACTTAAGGATTAATTTTTATTGTATTTTTTTTTTTAACGGTTATAATTAGCTCCAATTTGGCAATCAAATATTATTATTAAAATATACTTTTAAAGTTTATTTTTAAAACCAACTTACAACTTGAAAAGAAGTAATTCTAAAATAGTAACTCAAAAAATAAGAAAGCGCATACCTATCCATGTCTGTTATTGTAATTTCCCCATCAGGTAACGTCGATCCATATTTAAAAGTTGAAAACAAAAGATAGGTGCCATACGGTACAACCTAAACGCTTGGTACAAATAACACTTTAAAATAACGTAAAGGCACCAAAATTGGTGAACCAAATATTGGCAAAGTGAAAATTATTTATTGGACAGATTATTTGACAATTATTATTATTGGACAATTAGATATTTGCACATTTTTGGAAACATTATATCGTTAATCTGTATAATACGCCTTCACTCCAATCCCTTTGCTCGATCTACTTGATTTCTATATTGATTCAGTCATAATTTTATATCTTAAAATTTGTGCATTATGTTTTTAAATAACCCTCTCAAATACAGTAAATCAAAGAATAATAAAGCTGCCCTCCGCCACCCTCTTCCTCGACTAGGTTCTATTGAAATACTCTCTGTGAGTTTAAGGTCATTATTGTTTACTAAAATTGTCATGTTTTTCATACCCTAAACGCAGAATAATCAGTAACCTCTCATCTACCCTCGCCCGAACCCCCTTCCGTTAAATCTATTGATCTATTGTACTGCGTACTTTATTGATCGTATGTGCGTTCAAAGGTCAAAATTTATTTTTTTATGTTACCAAAAAGGTGTGTGTATGTTTTACACACCCTAAGAGCAGTAAATCAGTAAAATCAAAACTGCCCTCTCCATCACCCTCCTACCCATCCATGATCTGAGTCTATTAATATACTATTGATTCAAGGCATATTTGATAACAAACACAAAACGTTTAATGCTGTTTTATGTTTATAACTTGAAGTATACAATTTGGACGAGTTTTACATTACTCCCATCAACAACAGTTATAGTCAGTGTAAAATCAATACCAACCACTTTCTCAAAACCGCTCAGTTCCCTATATCGACCAACCCGATGATCTATTTATCTCAAGGAGGTTACCTATTTTATGGTCTCGGAATAACAATAACACATAAATACACTTTATTTTATTATTGTTATTATTTGCTTTCAAACACTGATTAGCTAT